>APFE031587884.1:145133-166837 GCA_000404065.3 Pinus taeda | reverse complement strand
GTAGGAGAACCAAATGGTCTCCTCATAAAGACAGATACTGAAAAGAAAAGATAGGAAATAAAAACGAGGCGGGTAGGAAAGAGCATATGGAGCTCTGATCCCAGCCTCGCCGCCTGATCTCTAGACTGTGTCGCAGGATCACTGGTGAAGAAGACCCTGGGGACGCGAATGTGGGAGTCCGATTCTCCTAACATCTGAGGTCGAGAGAGGAGAACTGTGGGTAGTTCAGTAAGGTTTGCTGGCTTGAAGCAGTGGGCACTGGTTGCCTCCCATTGTGTTGTCTCCGTGATCTGATGATCCTGGGCTGCCTATCGGGAAGATGCCTGGTGCGGTTCTTGTGCTGGGTCCTCGTAGGCAAGGGGCTTCTCCTCTTAACACGAGGGTTTGCCGATATGTGTGAGCCAGCTTGATCGGTATTCTCATTGGTTGATCTCTTAACTCCTCGGGCTGAGGGAAGTATACTGAAGAAAGAGGTGATCTGACGAGTATTGTTGGGTCGGACGGGAGGCTGGAGGGTATGCTCCCGATGCTTAAGAGTCTCCTGGATATAAAGTGCGACGCATCTCTGGTCCGTGTAGTTGAAGAAGCTGGAAAGGGTATTCAGTCCTCTGAATAGACAGTGAAAGCGACCTCTGATCTCATAATATATCGGACACCCGAAGATGAAGTGCCATTCATTCTCCACCTCCTGTGTATGGCATAGCCGGCAAATCCTATCAGCTCTCTCTATCTGGTGATCTGTCTCTACCCGAAGCCTGTGTGAACCAACTCTGAACTGTCCGAGGGGGATCCGGAGAGCATGCATCCAATGCCGAAGCGTGTACTGGGGGCGAACTATAAGCCCGTTTCTTATATTCAAGAAGTGTTCTGCATAGAAAGCCATTTTCGGATGTAGCCCCCCCGGGGGGTCAATCCATGTGACCTGGATAAACTGTCTGTAGATGTCTTCCTTGATGATCTTATTAAGTTCCTGCTTGGGGGGGAGTCCTCTGGGGGCGTTCAAGGAGTACTGAAAGGGGTGGAGGTGGTCAATGTGGAGTCCCACTGCCTTGAGGAACTTTGAGATCCCTGTATACCAACATTTGGTTTTTCCTGGTTGTGTGCGGTCGATGTCCTCAGAAGAGCAGTAAGCTAGATAGGGGTACCTGTCGCGCCCTTTCAAGGTGTCTGCAAAACTCCGAACTCTGTGGAGAAAGGAGACCAGTCTGAAGGCTGTCTCAAGGCGGAAAGGTTGTGTACCAAATTCGGCCAGAATGATTTGTTGTGGGATAGTGCACTTGCAACGGATAATGCGTCGGAGGAGAAGGGTTTGGACTCTCTCAACTGCTGCCCAGTCTGACTCAAGCAATGAAGGACCCCAAATTTCCGATCCGTATAAAACTGTGGGTCTGATCAAGGTGTCCATAAGGCTCAACTTTGACGAGATGTCCTGGAAGTGTTGGCGGAAACATTGTCTCTCCAAAATGGCTAGAGAGCCATACCCCTTATTGATCCGAGGTTGCAGAGCTGGCCGCATACTGAAACGGGGGCCTGAAAACTGTACTCCCAAATACGTGTAGCTATTGGTAATCTCCACTGTTTTTCCTTTGAAGAGGAACTGGAGATCCTGAGACGGGGGGAGTAACATATCCATAAAGATCTAATGTTCATAAAGAATAGAAGCAGTTTGATAGAGGGACCAACTTGACAGGGGGAGCAGTTTGACAAGGGGAGTCCTTGTGCACTCCTTTGCCATCAATGTCAAAGGGGGAGAGAGGAAGAATATTGCCATCAATGACAAAGGGGGAGATTGTTAATCTAGGTTGCCATTGATGTCAATATGGCAATATTCTGGATAGTAAATAATGTGTGAAGCCAAGCAGAGCAGATCCATGAAGCAACAGGAGCAGGAAGAATTCATTGGAAACCACAAGAGCGACAAGCCAAGACAATGCAGATCTATCGCATATGCCAAGAGTAAGAGCCATATCGGAGGAAGTAATAAACCATGGGAACCCTTTCAACAGTATATAATATCGGTAGAAAACTTATCGACAACTCTATTAAGTTATGTAGACACTGCTCAAACCCCTGATTGCAATATGAGTTATAGACTCGATGGTCCTGTTGACCATCACGTGTCAACTACCCATAGCAGTACACCCCCTTTTTTCGCAAAAGGGGTAGTGCTTGATCGATATGTTCGTGCCATTCAACAGTCATCGTCGACCCAATCATGTTATGTTGTAAACCCAGTCTGCATGCATAAATTGTAAATAATCTTAGCGGATCTGAGTCATGTTTGTAAATTGCCTCGACAAACTTAATTTTCTAATGATAATCTACGTTCCAGAAGGTTTTTTTGTCTCACTGATCCATAATCGGCAGAGTTTTCCTCCAGCCTAACCCCAAAGCCGGAATGAATTGTCATTAGAATCTTAGGGGAATCCTAGCGTGCTTCGAGTTCATGTAAAAGTAATTTGGAAATAATCTTAACTATTTGGTTAGGTTATTTCAAATTGCTTGATTTGCTAGATTATATTTGTGTCGATAGATTGAGTGGTCTATGAGAGTCTATGTCAAATGGGTTTTCCCCCTTGAGATGTGAAATTGTAAAAGTCATGATGTAAAGTGTCTTGAGGGTTAGAAAATGTCTTAATCCCCTCATAAGTCCTAAGACCTAGGTCCTAGGTGATTTTTCCAAAGGCTAAGTTCGAGGATCCAAAAATAAAAAATAGAAAAACTATAAAATAACTAAAAAAATGAAAATAAAAAATAAAATGAAATTTAAAAATAATCATAAAAATTAAAAAAATTAATAAAATAATAATAAGTCAAAGTTTTGAGAAAATAAATGCAAAGTTTTAATTTTCTATTAAAATGAATTTAAAATTTCAACAAATGAGATTGAAAGGGATCTTGATGCTCATCGACGGTCGAGATTAGTTTGACATGGATCACTCAAACTAGCCGTTGGGAATTTTTCCTTTAAATAGGGTGTGAGGGGTCATTTGAGATCATTCGATCTGTGAGTCTTGTGCTGAAGAAAGCTCTCTTGTAATCTTTTTCTTGTGCAATAAAGAAAGACTTTGGGGTTGAAATCTTGCTGGTGTTACTCTCCTGAAATGTTGTAAGCTGTTTCATTTTTCTGCATAAATTTGTTTTTAGCCATTGGTAATAGCTTGATGAAGAGTGATGTTGAACACAGGTATTTTGTTCACTCACTAGGGTTTGTATTGTAATAAAATTTCTGAAAATAATGGCAGGTATCTCCATTGGATTTGGATTTTAGTACTGTTTCTTCCCTCTTTATTGATAGTTGAAGTGTGCTGTGCAGGAAATCTAGATTGTGAAGATTAACGAGCGTTTGGGGAAGTTCTCGGCTGAACCAACCAACTCCCAAAAAGCATTTTTTTTGAAGAGCCCAACTAGTTTCGATCCTGGGTTTATCATTTAAATTTATCTTTTGAATGCACGAGAAGTTTTTTGAAGTATCTCATAGTAAATCTAAAATTTTGAAGATATTTCTATGGATTAATGACAAATCTGGCTATTTAAGAGCCTGCAGTTTGTGAATATTGTAATTATTTAGCTGGTTTTAGGGTTTTTTAGTTTTGTTTTTGCATATTTTATCTCTAGGTGTTTTGTTTTGCCATTGCAGGTTGCAGGTCTGAGGAAAAATTTTCATTTGAAAGCCAGATCTAGGCCCTGGAGGGTAAGATCTGGCCTCAGGCTTAGTTCTTGCAGGATTTTCTGAAGATTTTCAAGGGTTTGATCAGCTCCTTGCTATTGCTCAGGGTTTCATTGTGTTACAGGAACATTTTGAAATTTTTGAGGCAAATCTGCGTTCTGTTCTATATACATTTCCGCAGTCATCCCAACTTCTCCACACGCTGCCGTCAAGCTTTCATCGAAACCTGCGTTTAAGTGTCCAACCATTCCCGTTGAGCTGCACACCCTTCTCCCTTCGTTGCTCATTGCCTGCCCGCACCTAGAAACTCAATCAACTTGCATCCACGTCCAGCAAACCAACTTCCCCTCCAACGCGTTTTTTCTTCTGCATTTAACCTGCCAAAAACACAGCAAAAAAAAAATTGACATGGCATCGCTGGCCATTCCAGTACATTTCTGCGTTCTTCACATTTAACGTCCAATTTACACGCTGTCTGCTCCTCACGCTATTCCTCTGCGTAGCTCCTCACGCTCCCCCTTCCATCGAATCCATTCATCAAGTTTCGCTCCTCGGCCACTTGCGTATTGCTCCTCACGTGCAATCCATCATCTTTCCGTCCTTCATCTCGCTCCATCATCGAACTGCTGCAACTGCGTCCCTCCACGTTCCACGCAAACCTACAATCAAAAACCCTCAGCTACCACCGCTACTTGCTCATTGCCTCTCCGTTATTCATCGCAGTCACCTTCAACATCCCGTCTTGCTACCTGTACGCAAGCCTTTCCATTGAGCTGCCCATCCTCGTTTCCTCATGCGTGCTTGCCAATACTCCAAAACAACAAATGAAAATCTGATTATTGTATGAACATATTTTGATTGTTTGGGGCAGCGTATTTCCTCTTTTCTTTTAGTTTCGTTGCAGTAAAAAATTAAAAAAATCTTAGTTTTAGGTTTTTTTTGATATATGTTAGCTCATTTTAGTTTTAGGTTTATTAAATTTGTGTTTTAGCTTTAAATTTAGATTTAAATGCTTTATTTTAGTTTAGCTTAGTTTTGTGATTCTAGTTTTCATTTATTTTTTAGTTTTTACTGAGTTCATTTTTTGTTCTATTTGAAAATCATAAAAATTAAAAAAATCATAAAAGGCAGCAAAGAGTTCTTTTAGTTTAGATTTTAATTTTATTTAGTTTTAGATTTATATAGATTTTAGTTTTATTTCATTTTAAGCTTAGAAAATCATAAAAAATAAAAAAACATAAAAAAGTTCCTTTATGGTTTTAGATTAGATTTTAATTTAGGAGTTTAATTTTGTTTTATTTTGACTTTACAAATAATATTTAAAAAATAAAAAATAAAAAATCCCAAAAAGCATAAAAAAAGGTAATCCTTAGGCTTTTTATTTTGTTTTATAGTTTAGATCTTTTAGATTTAGGTTTTATTTATTTAGACTTTGTTTTGTTTTAATCTTTAAATTCATTAATATATATATATATAATTATATATATATATATTTATATATATATATATATATCATAAAAAGTTGTTTTTTTTGAAATATTTTTGTGTCGCATTTAGTCTTAGCATATTTTGTCACGTTTCCAAATTATGGTGTATTTCGCTAAGGCTAATGTATTTTTGATGTGAGATTAATATTTATCATTTTTATATGGTTAAACAAACTCAAATGTTCATTTGAAGATTAGCTATATGAAAGTGATAACTGGTTAGCATTTAAAATTGCGTGGTTATTCAAAGCATTTAATTTTTTAAATTTTAATTGCTGGAATATTGTTAAGACATTGAGCATTTATCGATTACCTCGCATTTGGTAAAATTAATCTTTGTTTGGGTTATTTGATGATAAATGATTGTTAATGGTGGAATTACAAAGTTCATATTTCTGTAGCATTTGATAAACAATTATTTAATCATTAACTCCATAAGGCATTGGTACTTTAACTTCTAAAATCAATTAGGTGCTAATTTGCCTTGCTGTGTCTCCCAACCCAACTGGTCCACAGTTGGTCATCCTTTATCCCATAGGGTCTACCCCCCTTAGTCTCGGGAGACAGCTTAAACAGAGAGATTGGGGATCAGGGTGACAGCCCCCGGTTTGAGCGTTGTCGTGACAATCTGCGCGACGACAGGTCCCATTACAACACGCCTTAATGAAATATCACATCCGCATTGGAAATTATGTATCACAAAGGAATGCCATTTGAAAACTGCGATTACGATATCATTACGGACCCGCTGCACCATTGCAATACAATTCAATATCATATCGCATCCATCCGCAGTATTGCAAGTTTCAAAGGGCTGTCAAACCGTTGATTGTGATAAAGGTGTGGAATTGACGGACTCATTAAAAAAAACCGGTTTATTAAATATTGCATCTACTACGAGGTGACATGTTACATCAGTGATGTTAAGAGTTGCGATTGCGGGATTTCAGATAATTGCAATTGCGATTAATAATGTGGCATGTAGGACCTCCATGTGGTCCTTCTAAATATTAACAAAAGGCCCTCTGATATATTTTAATATACCACCTCATGCACAAGTCGGCCCCTCCACCAATGAACGGGTCATTTCATTTATTGGAAAAAGTCATATATATATATATATATATATATATACAAGTTGAAACGCTTCACTTGAGGTATGAATCTTGGCCATCGATTACAGAGAGAAGAAGGAGAGTTCACAACTCGTGAACGTGAAAGTAAGACGAAGGTTGAGCGAGACAGAGAAAAGAACAAAGATGAGGGCCGAAGAGCGGAAAGAAGAAAGTCGCAGGTCGAGCAACGGGAAAGAAGGAAGCCAAAGGTCGAGTGCACGAAAGAAGAAGCTGAAGGTCGAGCGAGCGAGCGAAGAAGGAAGCCGAAGGTCTAGGGGAAGTAGAAGGAAGTCGAAGGTCTAGCGGAAGAAGAAGGAAGCCGAAGATCGAACAGTGCGTTGACTGGGTTATTTATTGAAAGGTTCAGACCTATGTTTGACAGTGATTCAGATAACAGTTCAAAAGGAGCAGATCTAAGAAGATTATTTGAGTATGAACATGGTTGTTTTTTAATTGAACAACAGGAGGTCAATTGAACAACAATTGAACAACAGGAGGTCAATTGAACAACAAATGATGCAGGAGGTCAATTGAACAACAGGAGATCAATTGAACAACAATTGAACAACAGGGGGTCAATTGAACAACAAGAGATCAATTGAACAACAGGGGGTCAATTGAACAACAATTGAACAGCAGGAACAACAAATGACGCAAGAGGTCAATTGAACAACAATTGAACAGCAGGAGGTCAATTGAACAACAAGTGAACAACAATTGAACAACAAGTGAAGAACAAGTGAACAACATATGAACAACAAGTGAACAACAATTGAACAACAATTGAACAGCTGTTTGGAAGAACTTGTGCAGAACTTGTCCAATTGATTGAAGACACATTAATTGAAGTTTTGGAGACACCCTTGAAGACCATGATGCATAAGCCATCATGAGGTGACTTGGACAAATTGATTAGGTATCATGAAGGATAGCGGAGACACCTTCATGTGAAAAGAACAAGGTTGTCATTGATGATGTGACGTGAACGATAAGTTGACAACATTGCTAAAGATTGAAAGGGTTCGTTGAAGAAGATATTAGGAGCCGTGAAGTATAATCAAACACATCTAGACAAAGTGCGAGACTGGGTTGGAGCCCAGACGGTTGGTGCCTTGAACAACAAGATCGGTGCCTTGGAGAATAGGGTTGCAGCCCTAGAGGATTATAGTCCTCAAGAAACCAGGTCAGTGCCTGAAGCAGATATAGGATTGGAGTCCTTGAGGTTGGTGCCTCAAAATTGACAAGGTTGGAACCTTGGAAGTCCAAGTCGGTGCTTGGCAAATACAGATTGGAGCTTAGAAGATTGAGGATTGGTGTCCTTGGAGTTGGACCTCCTAAACTTAAGGTTGGTGCTTTGGATAAGAAAGGGTCGAAGCCCAAGCCCTAGGGGTCGGAGCCTCACAAAAGTCCAAGTTGGAGCTTGGCAACAATTATTGTACTCATTCATTTGTACTTGATTCAATTAATAAAAGTATTTATTCTTATCATTGTTAATTTTGTGTTCTAAATATAAGTGATCTAACTGGTAAAAGTAACAATTGAAAAGAAATACTAATTCACCCCCCCTCTCAGTATTTCCAACATTTATATTAATACCCATTAATATTTTATTTTTCCTAAGCTTAGACTTAGGAACTCCATTAAAAATAATAATTATTTTAATATCTCCCAAACCGGTTAGAATGCGCCCAAACCATTTCTGGGTCTTGGAGATGTCATGTGTTTTAGCCTCTCCACCAATTTTCATGGTTAGAGCACATCCGATGCTACCCCAAATTAACAAAGGACTGCGCAATCCCTTCAAGGGGATTCAAATTGCTACCAAATGCAGCTATTGGCCTCTCTGCTTAGCATTGGATTTGCTCTTTTTGTTTCAAAATCAATGCTTCGATACTATGTGAAAATTCCTACTCCTTAAGGAACCCCTATTGCAACAAATCTGAATCTACTTCACCTACTTAATTTTAATTACATTCATCAAGTTATTCTTCTGAATATTGAAGTAAACTACTTCAACAACCTACACTACTTTAAATTTGATGACATGAAACAAAAAACTGAGCAAAGGATGAGATACATAGGACATAGTTATTTTTGGACAAAACAGTCCTTGGAAAAATCCAATTCGGGAAAACCGATGCAACAACTTTGAGGGTTTATAATTATGTAGGAGAAAATTCTGAATACAAATCTAGGATGCTCAACTAGCAATCCTTTATAGAGAAAATACTGGACAAAAGACTAGTGAAATAATCTCAACTTGTCACTGGAGAATCAATGACTCATCCTCAGCTCTGGGAGGCTTTGCGTCACCTTCTGATGGCCTTTGCGTCACACTGCGTCACCCTGGGCAGCTTCTGCGTCACCCAACTGGGTATTATGCTGCCTCTCTGCTATGGATCTTCTGTTGGCTGAGAATTTGACTTTGTGGCCTCCAGTCTCACGCCCTGGATTCAGGCACCTGAACTTCGAATTCCCTCTGCAGAAACTCGACTTTCCCTCACTGACTGTGTTGCCTCTGCGTCAGCATTGCGTAGCCTAGTGTCAACCCTCCTCTGAACATCTTTCTGTCCTCTCTTTGCCTTGTATTTTTCAGAAAGTTCTTCTCCCAGATTCTCACTGCCCCTCTGCTGCAAGATCTCCCTAATCGATTTTCCTCCTAAGAACTTCTCACCTCAGAAAATCGATTTCTTAAATCTCTTTGTGTGTTTCTAAATGAGCCCCAAGCCTCCTTCTTATACTTTTCTTGTTGAGACTTCAACGACTGAGATTAAGTTTGTCATCAACGGCTAAGATTAAAACATGACTTGATCCGCTTTTTAGATCATTCTCATCCATATTTTGATTAATACCCATGAATATTTTAATTTCCCTAAGTTTAGACTTAGGAACCCCATTAAAAATAATAATTATTTTAATAAAATACAATCTGGGTGGAATTTCACCAAATGGTTTCTGGGTTCTTTAGAACTCATGTGCATTAGCCTCTCCACCAATTTTCAAGGCTAGAGCACTTCCGATGCTACCAAAAACTAACAAATAATGATGGAACAAAATGAGGATGAAGGGGTCCCAAGGCCAAATGTCATAGGCAAAGGTGTTGCAATAATGAGGAAGTCCACATATTGTGGGTACAAATGTGAGGTGGGAGCAATCATTGTTGCATTAGTTACCTCGACCTTTGTTTTTTCACCCCTCTTTATTTGCCTTTTGCCTTTTCTTGATTTTTCTTTATATTACTACTCAGAGCTCTAGGAAATGAGAGCATGCTGTGAATGATGTGTAGCGGTTATTACCCCCTTAAAGGTGGGGCAATTCATCGCTCACTAGGAGTTGGGACGTGCATGGGTTCCTTTAATGATGTGATGGCGCAATCTAGCCCTAGGAACGAGGGTGATGGCCATAATGTTAAGGGGTAGAGGTCATGTTTGGCTTTTGCTCACGTGCTATTATTAATGTCTGTGCCATCTTTTGCATTTTAAGATTTCTTTTGTTTCTTGCGTGTGACCATGATATGATTTTTAACTTTCTTTTAGTTGCATCAACCTGTAGGGTGACGTTTCCAAGCCTGACCCAGATATGTGAATGAGGGGAGGGGGTGTGCCAACCCCTGTAGACGCAATAGTCATGTGGACCCAGAGAAGGGAAATGGTGGAATAGGGCTTGTAATGTGCGGAGGGGGGTGAAAAATATGGAATGCTGAAACGGGACAATGCTACCAAAATTGGGGTTTCCCATGTAGTGCCCTTCCTAAAGCCATAGGCCAATAGGGGAGATCCCATGGGACTAGGATTGAAGATTAACCCCCCATTTAAGGTGAGGGAACAAAACCATGGTCAAAGCCTTTTCTTCTTCTGAGTCACCCCATAATCCATGCCTAAGATGGCCAAATGAAAAAAAAAAGCATAAGCACTTGATTTCACAGTGAAAAACATACCTCTTTGGTCAGATTGCCCACCTTCTAACATGTGCTCCTGATGAATGGGCGAGAAAACATACAACTGTTTCAGGCGGCAGAGATAAAATGGCACATCACATCAGCTACAAAGTGGCTGTCAAGGGCTGCTCACTGTTGGCTGGAAGAAGATGAATCAGAGAAAATCTCTCTTAGGGGTACCACTTTTGGTGGGTAACACTTTGCACTGTGCCCATGCATTGCTAGGGGTCTGAGGCATTGTTTGCGAGCTGGGGTTTTGCCTCAAATGGGAGGCGTATAACCTAGCTTTATCTTGGATGTGTATACAAAGGGACTGGTTTGGATTGGATTGCATTGGAAGGACTGGTTATCTATAGCTTTTTGGCTTTGGCGTCCGTAGATAGAGCTAGGTTCTGTAACATTGTGTAAAATCAAGAAAGGCTCAATTTCGTTGCCAAATCTGTGCTGTGTAGACTCATTGTGGGACTCGAAACTGATTTCATGGTATATTTTTGGTCTTCTTTGAGTCAGATACGAAGAGTGAGCCCATTAGGGCTGCGTTATGTTTAATTCTTCTTCTCTGAGTCGACATTTCCTGTGAGTGCCGCTTTGGGTGTGCTGGGTCTGGTGATGGTTTCTGTATCTTTTCACAGAAGGGATTTTGTCCCACAAAAAGAGGCCGCACACCCTATTTGTCTGGAGCGTTTCATTCCTTAGCCAGGGGGGATTTGCTTTCTTTCTAGATTTTTATAAAGATGTGTTTGGGAAGACATCCCTTTTCTAGACAAATGCCTCAGACTCTGTTAATCTTCTGAAACAAAGTATTGAGTATGAGTGGGGCATACTTGTAGAGCTTCAAATTCTAATATCTGAAGGGAAGCTGCTCCATGACGGTTCAAAGATCAAAGACTATGGCATCATCAGGAATACAACCATAGTTCTGAATTTGAGGTTGCATGGTGGAGCTGCAGGAGCTAGGATACAAAATGGATCAGTTTCTTGCAAGGATGCAGCAGAAGGAAAGGCTCCCCTTCCTTTCAAACAACCCCAAAATATTCCAGGACCACAAATCCAAAGCAATCTTGGTCCCTACATTGTTGAACAAATGGAGAAAGCTCTAGCCATGGAAGTAAATCTTTGAGGTAAACTCTTTCTTTTTGGCCCTCAAATCTAAGGCTGTTATTTGTAGATTTAATGGTTTTTAGCCTAAACCCGAAGCATTACACCAATGGATTTTTTCTCTTTGGACGCCAAATTGTGACATTTATTTATTCTCTAAAGATTTTTCATTGTTCAATTTGACACAAAAAGAACTGGATTTTGTCCTGAATGAAGGGCCATGGTTTTGGGTAATGATGGCCTTTTCATTACACCATAGTTTCCAGAATTTGATGCTACAACTATGGTGGTTTCTACAATGCCGGTATGGATGAGACTTCCAAACCCCCTCCTACCATTCTGGCAGCATAGGTTCCTAGAGGACATTGAGAATACTCTTGGAAAATTCAAGAAGATGGACCATGAAAGAACAGAGAAAGGTCTTTTTTATTTTTGCCAGAATATGTGTAGAGATATACCTTAGTAAAGGGCTACCTGACCATATTCAAATGAAACACAAAATTTCAGCTGGACCCATGTATTATATTATGAGAGTACGACTTTCCAGTGCCAAACATGCTTCCAAATCAGACACTTGTAGAACACATGTCCACAGGCAAAACAGAACCCAAAAAAGAAAAAGAGGCAGGCCTATAAACAAAAAGGATGGCAGTTTCCAGATCCACACCTTTCAGACGAAGAGAAAGAAGAAATCATGGAGATCCCACCAGTCCAAGCAGAAGTGGATGCATAGGTTCATCATGGCAAACAAGCAATAGGGGAAGATGCGACCCACGCTGTTGCTACCCTTGATCAGAACAGGGGAGCTATAGAATCAATCCAGGGTTCTGATCATCAGACAAAAGAGACACACAAGGAGGATTGATTGGTGGGCACAAAGCCTGTCCATGTATCAGAAAGCTCGGATTTGGATAAAGAACATTGTCCAGAGACATGCGCGAGTGAGTTGGCTTTGGTTCCAGTTGGCCCCAATCCCGGGGAATGGCAGCAGGTGCAAAAAAAGAAAGGAAAGAAGGGGAAGATAAGCGACTTCTACATTACTTGATCTTCCCCATTGTATTATATTTTGTTTATGTTTCTCTTCAGTGCCGTTCTGGCCGTCTTCTCTGAATGCTTCTAGCATATGCAAAATTTTTACTATATATGCCACACAAGGATCTGGGCAAATTCCTGGTGAATGCACACATCTAGTGTGTATATACAAAATATATTTTCTTTCAAATTTGAATGGAAGTATGGTTTTTACGAAGGAAAAAAACTTTATTGCTGGACATTGCTGATGTGCTCCTATCATATCTTCGTTCTCCATGCATGGTAAATTTGTTTTTTTCTTTATTCAACGTTGCTTTGATATCATGTTGACATCAGCTGCATACACAGGAATAGTATCATACATTAGCAACAAGTTATTTTATTAAAATCATGAATGTATAGAATGGAGTAGATTCCTCATGTATGTAGTCTCTTCGCATTTTAGATGTTGCATAGACACTAATTAATCCTATGGGTGTGTTAAGATTTAGTCTGTCAGTACCACCAATAAATAAAGTTTTTCTGATATTAATTACTAACCCTTACTAACATAAAAATCACCTGTAATTAACATTTAATATTTGCATAAGATGAATGGTCAAATTCTATCAAATGTAATGCATTTTATTACTTATTATTTAATATTGAATTCTTCTGAACTCTGTCGCTTATTATTGGTAATGGGTTTGTAATATTATATTCTCAGCTGTGGGTGCCATGCTTTCTAATTGTAGTTTTGGAAGTTGACTGATTGTTTTTCAGGGCTGTTTTTACAGGTTTGCTCTGACATTAACAAACCTGATGGACAGTTTGTCTTGCCAAACGAGCAGCCTGCTATCATGGCATTCATGTCATCATTGCCAATACGAAAGGTTTTCCCAAAATTGTGTTTCTTGCTAGGTTTTTGTGGCTGAAAACGATAGTTTTCTTCTTTATATCTATGTTATCTTGAGTTCTTTCAATCTCAATTATGTATCGGTAATATTTGATGGCTTACCTAGTAATTGGTTTTCAAGTTGTGACAACTTTACTGCACTTTTACAAACAAGTTTTCCAAGGATTGTTACAATTACCTACCTGGAAGACATCATTATTATGGCATATTGTATTCACTGTATCTCTCATCAATTCATTTGGATTGTGACATTCTGTTGTATCTTCATATTGGAAACAAGACTGCATTTATAAAATTTTGACTGTCTTTACTTGGTATTTTTCTCTTGCTAGTTATCCCCATTAAAGTTTCAAAGCATAAAGAAACTCACTAAATTTTTACACTATATGACTTTCAATTCTATTAATCTGTTGGATTTTATAATTGTTTTCTATCATTGAGTAATTACATGGTGCCACTCCTTTATATTTGCCATTCTTACATCTTAAAACCATTTTATCCACAAAAAAACATATTGTAATTTTATTCCAAAAAACAAAATAACATTTTGTAAATGCTGTGCAGCATTGTTTACGCCTTTAATGAGTGTGGTGTTCGAGGGTAATTTTCTCTTACTAGGGTTTTTTTTTTTTCAGCCAGGGTTTTCAACAGAAAATCAATAGGGCTTCGTACATTCACACAATAGCAGGCAAAAAATATTCCAATTTTGCAAATAACAATAGCAGACAGTTATGATCAATTTACAACAATACACAAGTCCACAATGAACAGGACTGATTTGTCCAAGAAAACCAGTGATGTACCAATTCAATACTGTGTGTAAAATGAACCAGATTCACTGCCTTAACTCTTGCTAACAGCTAGAGTCTGAGCTTCTTTCTTGGCCTATTGTCAATAGTTTAGAGTAAGTTCCTGCTACAAATCTGTAGGGAACAAAGTCCTGCAAAAACTCTACTGTGCTCTATCTCAAGGTGCCCAAGCTGCCTCAGGAAAACTCCAAGAAAAGACTGAGCTGCTTCAGACCGGACTGCCTCAGAATCATTCCACGTCGACTCAGAAGAAGGGCACTGATTTCTGCCTCAGATTCGGGCCTGGGGCCAGTCTGCGGCCTGCAGATGTCTGTGGGTTGACTTAGGGTGTCCTGAATTGCCTCAGAATAAGGTGACGAATAGGGCCACAAGTAGGTCGAAGCACCTCAGAGAAGCCTTACCAGAATACCTGAAATTCTGCTACAGAAATCCAATTGTTACAGAGGAGATTGCACTGAAAAATTAAATTCACCTCATAATAGTCCTGAACAGCTCCATGAGTTGAGTTCTTGCCTTGATTTGCCACCAAACTTCAATATCTTCAGATATATAGGTTTCTTGCTTTGCCATAACAGAACAGAAGATAAAAAGAAAGTTTACTAACTAGGGTGGAATCTTTCACCACTGAAATTACTAGAGGAAAGGGGTCTTAAAATGAGTCACAGCTCAACAAAAACATATGTATTGTTCCAATGATGATGATTCATTTGATCTCAACTGTTCTCTATTTATAGATTTCTCCACGGGCTCCAAAATGTGAGGGGTTGTGGGTACAATCCCCAATTTTGGTATTTTTGCCCCAACCAACCAAACTTTTGCACACTGTTGCCCCAACATTGGAAAAATTGGGTTTTTACCCCTTTATCATGACTATAGCCTAAAGGGGTAGAAAAACCTCCATAGGTAGATTATTTTGTTGTCCATAGGCAATCAATTCATATGGAACATTACAGTTCCCCCTTTCTGAAATTGCTTGTCCTCAAGCAATGTCCAACCTGGGTGTTGCAAAATCTGTGCTCCTATCTTCAAGAATGAAGGCTTTTCTTGGTTGGACATCCTTGTCTTCTGAGTTGTCTAGAGAGGACCCTGACTGGATGGTTTATGCAACCCACCATCTGAGCTGACACCATCTTCTGTCTTTATAGAAGTAGATTCCTTGAGCGGAGAAAATCCAAAGTATTTGCAATGCCATTCTTCTTTCACTGTGCTAATATCTTTTGCCCACGGGCAGGGTGCTTCTGAAGTAATGTGATGCTGCCTGAAATACAAAACACATGGTTTTCCTCGGGAAAAATTCTGAGAAATATCCTACTTTTTCTGATAAATGAGGGAAGGATGGAGAGGTCTCCCATTTGGCAACTGTTTCCACTGTTTTGGGGGTACGTGGTTTGTGAGGGACTCTGTTCAGAAGAAAAAGGTTGCCCAAAGCCCCAATATAACTCACTTTTCTGAGGGTCACTTACTACAGATTTTGGGAATATTGTAGACAGGAGTAGCTCTGAATGGCTTACTGTTGGTGACTTGAAAAGAGGAGAGTGTAAAGAAGCTGGTGTAGTGGAAGTCCCATTCCTTAAAGATAGTGCAACACCATTCCCCCTACCTTGTAGTTGTGTAAAGCGCCCGCATTGTTGTTAGGTTGCATCTGGGCTCTTTGCTGATGGGCAATTTATGGAGCTTGGAGTTTCAAGTTCATGTGACCATCCATACTTCTGATTGTCACATGGTAATTCTGAGGAAGAAGAAATATCCGTTCCTCCTGATAGAGGCCATATTTCATGTCTTGTCCTCCTTGATCCTTTAGAGAATTCATGTTCAATATTCAGTGCCTTAAAATCAGATATTTGATATTTCATCAAATCCATTATATCAGTTTTAAAAAGCATCTTTAACAGACATTCCTTGACCTTGCAAGATCCTTTGGAATCTTGATGATTTTCCAAGGTCTGATAAAGTATCCCCATTAGGAATAGATAGTTCTGTCAGTGCAGAGTGAAAACTTGTCCTCAGTATTTTCACCCATGGATCTGACGGAGCATTCAATCCTGTAACAGAAGTGGCCTGGTTTCCCATGGAGACACCCTGTTCTGCCTTTCCTGTGCTGCATGCTCATTCCAACCTACCTTGAAGGATCTCCCTCTTGAATTAGGCCACCTCATAGGATCAACACCACTTTTTCCAACAATTGTTCCAGTGTACCTTCTTTCAGTTGCATCTTTGGTTTCAACTTTCTTTATTAACTGTGTCCCAATATAAAATGAAGGTAAAACTTCTTACGTAGTGTTGTATGGAATCACAATTTCAGGAGGGCCTTCATTGTCATTACTAGATGCAGCCAATATTGTAGTAAAACCTTGTGTTGTGACATGAGAGGTGTTCATATCTGTAAACATACCTTCTAATTTTGATGTGAACTGATAACCGCATTTCGCCTGCCATTTTTCAATCAGGCTGCTCTCTGCATTATCTGAAACAGTCTTGCCTGAGAGAAGTTGTTTGAACTTTGTAGTACTTCTCAAAGACATCCTTTGATTGAAGATGTCATAACAACATAAAAGCTACTTCAACACCTTCCTTGTTGACCCCTTTGAAGCTTATAATCTTCTCGTACTCGTCCTTCTCACCAAGAGAGCATTGCATAAGTTCCGTTGGATCTTTCAGCGTCTCATTTATTTGCTTAAGTGGATCTTCCTCACTAGAACTTTCTATTTTGATAGTAATGCTGGCCTCATCGGATTCTGCATTAGAAACTTCACTTTGAATAGCTGATACCTCACTGTTGTGGGTGGTTTTGGATGGTTGTTCCACACCAGCATTGTCTTCATTGATAGGAAAGACATCTTGTTCTACAGTTGCTTCATACTCACCTATGTTTTCAGAATTGATTGAGGCTGTGTCTATTTCCTCAAATAATGCAGCCTCCTACTTGTGCCTCCCACCGGTATCCTTCTTGAAACTGTCTATATCCCTCCTACAGTTTTTACAGGACATTGAACGTGCACATCCTCAGATACTGTGAGCACTTTGCTGGCTGAACTCACTATATTGGAATGTTTTTCCACAACGTTTGCACTCAGGTGACTAGCTATATTCCTTTCATCTGTCTACCCTTCCTCCTCCACTTTTTACAGGACATTGAACATGTACATCCTCAGATTCAGTGAGCACTTCACTGACTGAACTCACTATATTGGAATGTTTTTCCACAACATTTGCACTCAAGTGACTAGCTATATTCCTTTCATCTGTTGACACTGCCTTTGCTGGACTTGCTTTTGCCTTGTTATATATAGGGGGATTTACATGACATATATTTGGTTCACTTTCATATACAGCACTCTTATTATACTTATCAACAGTACCTGTGATTACAGAGTCATCAGCAGAAAATGCACCTTCCTTCTCATCGTCATATACACTTGGAAGATCATGCCCCAATCCAGAAGAACCTTTTGCAGTGAAGTCCAATTTGTGTATCCTTTCTCCCTTTTGGATGACAACTTCAACGCTTGCAGGTTCAGAAGCATATGGTATTGAAGCAGCACCATGCACATATGCTGCCGAAGAGTCTCACCCCGATGCATTGCCTTCTGCACTTTTCCTCCCAAACTCACCTTGGGTTGCAAGGTATGCAACCTTCTTTTAACAGTACTCTGCATATTTGGTACAAGAGGTAATCTTTCCAAAGGCATCTGATGTAACAACAACACTCATTTCCAATGAATCTTGGCTAGCCAATACTTCTTCACTGTCAGCATGACCCATATCTCTTTCACCCAGAGAGTTATATTGTTTGACCTCATCACCAGTGTGCCCCTTATCCTCCAACAAAAGTGCTTGATCAATCTTGGGAGTAATTTGTGTAGCATCCCCTTTACCGCTTGGAGCTTCCATGCCATAGTTCACACTTAATGACACAATCTTTGCACTCTATTTTCCTGTTCTTGGCTTACCATTAGTACCTTCAGATTTGTCTTTCTTGCAGTTGGCCCAAAAATCGTTCCAATTCCTTAGGCCTACTTTCTGCTGCCTGCTCTTACCATCAGATTCAAGAGATTGATCTCTTTTATTTTCTACAGGAGGTGTTGATTTGGGGTGGCATCGGATGTTCTCTAGCCACGAAATTTGGTGGAGAGGTTGGGGCACGTGAGATCTCCAATACCCAGAAAGGGTTTGGGCAGATTCTAAACAGATAAGGAGATATTAAAATAATTAATACTTTTAATGGAGACCCTAAGTCTAAACTTAGGGAAAATAAAATATTAATGTGTATTAATATAAATCTGTGTTAGAGTGGTCCAAAAGACATGGATCAAGTCAGACCTAATCTTAGCCATTGATTAGGGACTTAATCTCGGCCGTTGAAGTATCAATAGGAAAAGTATAAGAGGAGGCTTGAGGGTCACTTGGAGAAGCACACCAGATGATCAGTCATTCTATTATCTAGAGCGGGGTTTGCTAAGAGAGATAGAATTAGTGATTGGGAGAGCAGTTGAGGGGCATTGGGTACAGAAGAACAAAGAAGGTAGAGATTGTGCCGGGAGAGCAGCGCAACAACCAAGGAGGGTGACGCAGAGCCAGTAAGGGCTCACACAGGGCCACACAGAGGCAACCAAGTGCTACGTAGAGCACCAGAGGGGCCATCGTAGTGATGCAGAGGCTCCCAGAGCTGACGTAGGGCCACCTGGGGCTGACACAGGCCAAGAAAGGCTGATGCAGGACCAACGTGAGACAGAGAGGGGCTGACGCAGTCCAGATTGGTCAGACGCTGGGGTTGCAGGAGCAGTTTTGTGTTGAAGAGTTGCCGAAAGGATTTTCCGAGGTTTCAGCCAAGAGATTTCTCTCAAACTGTGAGGTATAGTTGCTAAGAAAATTCTTTGTTGGGTAGGCCAGTTTCGACACCCAGATTGTACTCTGATATTGCTTAATAAGAAAACCTTCAAATAGCTGCACCGGTTTTCCTGCATTGGGTTTTTCTGGGGACGTTGGTCCAAAAATAATGGTGTCCTGTGGTGTGTTTGTTCTTGTTTCTTTTAGTTGCTAATCTGTAATGTGTTGAGCATGCACTGGTGTTTATTTTCAGTGTTTACTTTGTAAATAACTTGTTAAAGAAAAATAACAAGTAGGCAAGAATAAATCAGAAAAAGTGCATGGAGGGTTTCTAAATTAAGTAAAGTTAGAAACTTCAACATGGTATCAGAGCGTGCTTGTAGATCACAGGAGGACTAAGAAACATCAGCCGAGCGGAGCAATAACAACAGAAAACAGTTGTTGCGAGGTGATAGAGCTGTTTCTAGCAGCGAAGAAGCCATGAAGTGTGACACACAACCAACTAGAGCCATGCCGAAGAAGCCAGAAACTGCGCAGAGCCTTAGAGAGGCCAGCGTTGCTGACGCAGAGGCCCAGGGGGTTGACGTAGACCCATCCGGGGTGACGCAAAACCAGCGTGGGGCAGAGAAGGGCTGACGTAGTTCATAGAGAGGCAGTTGCTGGGGTCTAGAAGGCTGAAGGAATATTGCAGAGTGGAACTGGTGAGGTACTGTAGTCAGAACAGTACCTGACAAAACAAGGCCAGAGGAGTTGTTACTGAGGGTTTCTAGCCGAGGAACCCAGATTAGTAGTGCAGTTGCACAAGACGATCAGAGTAGGGGGCATCTCGACAAGCGGCAGAAGGATTTCCAGGAGGGAAATCAAGACTCAGAGGGAATCCAGAAGAGAAATTCCAGTCGGGAAGTAGAGACTTAGAGGAGTTGAACAGAGAACTTCTAGGAGGGAAGTAGAGGAGCGTCATGGCACTACACGGGGTAAGAGACCAGAATAGACTGGACGGAGCATCAAACTTCGCAGTCTGGAAGGCCAGAATCTTATTAGTGCTTGACAAGAATCGTGTCAAGAACTTCGCCTTGAAGTTTATAGCCTATGTCACACAGTTCGGGTTCAAATTTGAGTTCGACAACGATTAAGTTCGATTCGAATTCGAATTTTCCGATGAGGTTCGTATGAGGTTCGACATTAAGTTCGACTATACATATTTTTCAACACACACACACACACACACACACACACACACACACACATATATATATATATATATGACATAAAATAATAAAAAATCAAAATCAATCAATAAAGCTATACGAGCAATAGTGAGCACCCACGAGCCACAAATCACGCTCTAGGCGACGGGGACAGGTAGCATTTAGAAATTGAATTGAGGAAATTGCATACAATACAACACACAACGACAACATTGAGCAGAATAGAGCGAGTACACTCAAACTGAAGTTGGCTTGTGAAAATATATCGACAACCATGGTAAATAAAGCCAAACCAGTGGCCACCATGGGAAACTAAGTGGTGGTAAGCGAAACAAGAGAAAACCATGTGCTGCCCATGGTTTTTCTCATAAACCTTAAAACAACTGACAAAAGCAACTCGAACTCAACCACGAACGACATTTTTTTTTTTAAATTTTAAAATTTGGCTTTAGGTTCGTCTTTAGGTTTGCCTTTAGGTTCGAATTCGAATTCATTGAGGTTCGACTATCAGGTTCGTTGAACATGAACGATTTTTTTTTTTTTTTTTTGGGTTTGCTGAATTTTGAATCTCAAGGTTCAAATCGGCGAACCCCGTGACATAGGTTATAGCTATCCCAGTCGACTCCAATGATAACGACAAGTACGAGGATGCGATGGCGAGGGCCAAGTGCATTATCCTTGACGGGATCAAGGATCATGTGGTACCACAATAGCCGAGAAGGAAACGACAGTTGAGATGTGGCTCTCAAGAACCTGTACTAGCATACTTTTGTGCAGAGAAGAATGCTGCTCGAGAACCAGATGAGGTCGTATCAGATGAAGAAGGGTCAATCAATTGACACCTTCCTTGGAGGATTGAATGAGATCTGAGACCAGTTGACTACTATAGGAGCGACTCCGGATCAATAGCTTATGGTGAGGACAACCTTGAATGCTGTCTCAGAAGAGTGGGAAGTGTTTTTCCAGAGCATCTTAGGTAGAGGGACTCTCCTACCTTGGGACGAGATGTGGGCAACTCTTTGCCAGGAAGAGATCAGACAACAGCCGAAGACAAGTAGCAGCAGTAAAGGGATCAAGGTCAAGGAGGAGGAGGATGTGGCCCTAGCATTTGAGGGAAAGCAGGAGAAGCGGAAGAAGAAAGATCTCTCCAAGATCAAGTGCTTCCACTGTGGGGAGATGGGTCATTATGCGACCCAGTGCCCAATGAAGAAGAGTAAGGGAGAGTCTTCCGAGACTAAGGCAGTGCCATCACGAGCAGAGAAGGAAGTTTTGACAATGATGATTGTGCCATGAGTGCACACGCACCACTTGAGCGGAAGTGGGGAGACATCGAGCTGTAGTCAGGCGGACTACAGGCAATGAGGGGCAGGATCCTCAAGGTACCCAGCCTCTTGGATTAGACCTTGCTATGGGAGCCCCGACGAGGAGTAGTAGGACTGGCTGGGTGGGTAGAGACGGATGTGGATGGAGCGACAGAGAGAGCTATAGTGCAGGAGTTCCAAGACAACACAGAGCTAGTAGGCTGCAGCAATGCGAGAGGCACAAGAGTGTTGCACCAGTGCAGGAAGTCACAGAGAGGTGTGCAACGGTGCGAGATGCAGGGAGTTGTTGCAGCAGCGCAGAGGT
>APFE031587884.1:7221-132574 GCA_000404065.3 Pinus taeda | reverse complement strand
TTTGGTGGCCATTGTCCTGAATTGCAAAGGTTTGCAATTCGTATTTTGAGTCAAACTTGCAGTGCAACTGGGTGTGAGTGCAATTGGTCTGTCTTTGAGAGGATTCACACAAAGAAGATAAACCGTTTGGATCAAAAACGATTAAATGATCTAGTTTATGTCCAATACAACCTCCAGCTCAGACGAAACCAATTGCTGAACAAAAGACCTGATTCAGATCCCATTGTGTTGGAAGACATTGATCCAACATCAAATTGGGTAGTGGAGAGTTGTCCAGCAGAGTTTGATCCTGATGAGGATCTTCATTTAGATTTAGATATTGAGACATCAGTTGAACTTGAACATGTTGTTCAGTTGAATGCAGATCCCAATCCACTAGCCTCAGTCTCATAGCCAGGAAGGAACTCCAGTTGTAGGTGCTTCCTCTGCTCAGCCACGACAGAAGCGTAGCCGCATATCTACTCTATCTCAGCTTGCATCTACTGCAGTTGTACAACTTGCTAGTGGTACCACTTCTATAGTTGCAGTTGGAGATGATGATGATGATGAGGAGCCATGGGGCCCCCTGTCTGACTCTGATGATGTTCCAGAGATTGATCGACATGATCTTGGTTCCACTGGTAGTAGCTACTAGCCAGTAGTACTAGTACTGGAGTCTAGTCACGACTCACAGTTTCCTTTTGTTGTAGAGGCCATTTCTAGCCTCCTTGGTTATGTGTTTTTTGTTTTGAGTCTTTGATCATGTATGATAGTTGACTATGTATTGCCATTGGGCAATGCACTGGGTACCATTTTGATATAATGGATTGGTTCAGGAGCCTACTTTGATCATATGTTGTCTTCCATCTATATTATAATGCTGTGTGTTTGGAAACATGAATGAAAATCTTTAAAATTATGTTTTTTTATAAAAAAAAATATTTAATGTATTTTTTACAACGACCGAGTCATTGAAATCGAGCCGACCGAGTCATTACCGTTTCGGAGTCGGAGTCGGAGTCGATCCTCGATTGAGTCGGAGTTGGAGTCGGAGTTGGAGTCGGAGTTTTAAAACATTGCTACTACCCAACAAACTTTTTACCAAGCGTAGACCCTCTTCAATGGCCAAATTGTTCTTAGCTATAGCGTGTGCCTCCACTTGTGACAATAAATATTTTTTGTTTGTTTGTCAAGTTGTCTGAGTTTGACTGCAGGCTTGACTTGTGGCTTGAGAAACCACGACCCAGGGGCATCTAATCCGTCAAAATCACTTGGGGATCGCACCCGGCCTGGGCCACACTAGCCCTTAGCATGGCTGGATTTTTGCCCACAGAGTTTTGAACCGGTGACCTTCCCATCATGAAGTGACTTAACAATACACCCCATCACCGTCTATTCTACACCTCGTGAGCCTGTGACAAGAAATATAGAAAACACAATCTCAGGAAATAAAATCAACTGATAAAACCTCTTCCAACTCAATATCTCCTGCAAATTTTTTTCTCCATGAAAGCAGAATGGTGAAATCTGAGTAATTTCACTCTTGGAACCAGCTAGGGTGTTTAGTTTTAACACTGAAGCTAGCTATGGCGGCTAGGGTTTTCTCAAAACCCTATGCTTTTCTCCCATAAACTCTTCAAGAACTCATTTTCTCAAAAATGCAAGCGAAAGAATGAGAAAAGACTCCTCACTTTTCTCTTTTTATAATTGAGTGGCCACTTTTTGCCGTTATTTTACCATTTTAATTTTTTTATTATGTCACTTTAGAAGACTTTCACTTTATAAAAGTAAAGTGACTTTTTACTAGCCTAGGATATGTCTCCCATTTCACCCCTTAGACAATTATAAAGTTTTTCTGGGCGAATCATGTTCCCTTACTAATTTTTTTTTCCCTACCTTAGCCTAGGGGAAGTTATTGGGCTAGCATTGTGAGAATTTCATATATTGCAGCAACTGGAATTTATTTTTCTAATTGTTAATTAATTGAACAATTTATTTGCTACGACAAATATAAAAAAAATCACATTGCAACCTTCACAAATAAAAGTGCGGAAGAAAATAGCACTGGAAACTGAGAAAATCCTAGCGCACATAAAAATGACACCGTTATTTTTGGATAAAAGTCCACAGAAAAACCCAACCTGGGAAACAGGTGTAGCAGGTGAGGGCTTTATTATTATGCAATAGTGAATTCTGAGTACAATCTATGGATGCCCAACTGGCAATCCAAACAACAAGAAAATCTGGCCAAAATTATGTAAAGGAATTACCCTTATTCCGCAAACAACCTCGACACAACTTTCCTTCAGAAAACTCGTCCTCTTGGACCCTCTGTGTCAGCCTTTGCACAGTGTTTGCACAGGGCCTATGATGTCTAGCCCTTGAACTGCCTATGATGAAGTCGCTCTCACTGGGACCCTTCGATGCAAAGCCACATTCTCCTCCTTCACACTCTTCGATCTGCTACTGCTGCTGCCGTTGATGGAGCTATTTAACAGAGCTCACCTCAACTTCTCCTGCTACAAATCGGCCCACATCCTATCCCATCTTTGAAAAGTGTCTTTGCCCAATGTACTTTGGACAAACACTTGCCAATCCTCCGAGACACAATTTAGTGCCAATCACACCAGCTCTGATGGTTGAGTCGTTGCTCCAACAGCTGTAAGTCGATCTCGGACGTCCTGAATCTTGACAAGGAAGGGATCTATGCCTTCTCCCTTCTGCATCCTTGTGCATCTCAGTTTTTCTTCCAGGAATGTCTTCCGTTGCTCAGGAGTACCTTGATACAGCGTGGAGAGAGCTACCCACATCTCTCTGGCTGTACCTTTATCGGCCATATTACTACACGATCTCAGACTCCATCCAAGATCAACCGCTTCGCCCTTGCCATCTCTTTCTTGTATTCTTTGAGCTGATCCGCATCTTGGGGCATTGCCACCACATTATATATGTAGGCTTTTAGGCCATATTCATCTAGAAGGAAGGACATCCTAGCCTTCCAGATGACGTAGGTGGAAGCTCCATCCAACCTATCTTGATCTCTAAGCCCAGTTGTGGCCATCTTTGATCAAGTCGAAAGCTCCATCTTTCCCTCTGCTTGGCTACTGCTCTGCTACTCGCACTCCCTTCTAGAATGCGCAGTTCTACTAGTTGCTACTGCCAATTCGCCTGGAAAAATCGAACCTATAAGACTCGAAGTTCCTTAAGAGAAATTTTCCCTCTGCCGTGTGTACTTTTCTCTTCCACCTGATGCTAGTTCTGTTGCTACAAAACTCTCTGCGCCCAACTAAGGAATCCACTCAGTGAAAAATTGAGTTGCAATTGCTCCCTTTGACTTTGGAATCACTAACTCAGGCAACTCAACTTTTCTACAACCTTGCAACTGAAAATCGAAGTCATGCCCCAACAATTTGGCCTGCCTGTCTAAGCACTGCACTGCCGCTAAGAATTTCGGCTTGCTGCTCCCTCTAAGCTCTGAAATTCTTTCCTCTGCTTTTGAACTTCCCGACTGATCATTCATGCTCTAATACCATGTGAAAATTTCATCTATTGCAGCAACTGAATTTTATTTTTCTAATTGTTAATTAATTTAACAATTTATTTGATACGACAAATATCAAATAAATCACACTGCAATCTTCACAAATAAAACTGCGGAAGAAAATAGCGTTGGAAATTAAGAAAATTCTAGCACACACACATAAAAATGACACTATTATTTTTGTACAAAAGTCCCTGGAAAAACCCAACTTGGGAAAACCAGTGCAGTAGATGAGGGTTTTATTATTATTCAACAACGAACTCTGAGTACAATCTATGGATGCCCCACTGGCAATCCAAACAGGAGGAAAATCTGGCCAAAATTATGTAAGGTAATTACCCTTCCACAAACATCCCGGACACAACTTTCCTTCAGAAAACTTGTCTTCCTGGACCCTTTGCGTAGGCCCTATGACGTCTAGCCCTTGAATTGCATCTGATGAAGTCGTTTTTCCTGTCTCTGCTGAGGAAACTGATTCTCTGGCCCTCTAGAAGACTTTCTTAGCCTTTGGAAGCTCAATCGATTTTTCCTCTAGCCAAATCGAATTGCTTTTCTGAAGCAACTGCACAGTCCTTTGTGCTGCCTCACTGGGAATAACTCGACCTCCTTGCTGTTGCTTCTTTGGATCCGGAGAACTTCCTTTGGATCATTTTCTTTGCCCCTCACTATCTCTGAGATCTCTAGCTCTCCGGCAACTGCTGATGCTCTCTGGAAATTGATCTGCTAAGGAAATCAAACTGCCCAACTGTATTCTCCATCACCACATCGATCCCTTCTTATATCTTCCTATTGGGACTCCAACGATCAAGGTTAAATCTTAATTGATGGCTTAGGTCATTTCTGGATCGACCTGTGTGAGTTTCTAGAGAATTCTCACCTTGACTTAATTAATTTTGATTAATTAATTAGTTTTCCTAAGTTTAGACTTAGGAAACATTAAAAAAATAGGCTAATAATATAATTAAGTCATCTCTAGGTGGAATTTCCAGAAACGATTTATGGGTTTTGGAGATCTCATGCATTCTAGCCTCTCCACCAAATTTCGTCGCTAGAACACATCCGATGCTACAAAAACTTACAAGCATAACCCGTCTGATTTCTCCTAAGTGGTCGGGGACATTACAAAGTGTGAAATTAGTTTCAAACTTCTTGGAAAACCCCTCCTGAGCTTTTCTTGACGTAGCTACATTGATTGCATGCCCTTTCCACCCTTCTTCCTATCTTGACACTATGAAGCATAGTGTCTCATCTCATGACATGCAAAACACTTCAACCTAGTTAAGTCCTTCGTCTTCTTGGTTGTGAGGTTGGTTGATCTCCCTTGCTGCTTGAACCTTTGCTCTTCATTGCCTAACTAACAAGAGCAAGATTCTCATTATTCCTACTCTTTTGTTGTCCTCTAGACAATGCTTTCTCCCAGATTTTCTTCTAAGTGAAGTCATCCCATAATATACTCCAATATGGTAGTTTTTCTCGTGCTAGAACACTTGTCACAAAGGTAGCCCATGGTTTTGTGAACTCGGTTAAGGCTAACATTACAAGTTTCTTATCTAATATGACCTACCCGAACAGTTCCATTCAAACATGTGGAATCCTAGTGAGGTATGATGCCTGTGTTTGATTATGTCATCTTGGTGTTTCTTAACTTTCCCCTCAATCCCATTTTCTGATTTTGATTATCACTTTGATATAGACTCATCAAAATGGTTAACATCTTCTGGGCATTATTCTTTCTTCATATGTGAAGGATTATATGATCCTTCATCATATCCTTGATGATATCTCTGGCTTTCAAATCTTTCAAATTATGGGCGGCCAGAGCTGTAGCATCTATAGGAGGTGTAACTGGACTTTTTACAAAATCCCATAGGTTGTTCTCCATGAGAGCCAATGCTATTCTCTCCTTCCATGGACTAAAATTATAATTTCCCTCCAACGTTTCCTTGAACCTCAAACTGGTTGTTGCCATCTTGAAATCGAAAAATCAACTTAGAAAGTCTTGGTTGTGACATATTGATTAGTATGGATTGACCTTCGCTAATCACTCTGGGTCGTGATCACACTTCTAGCTTGCTACCCGAATTCATCACTTGAGCACACCTTGAATCTTCCTTCACCTCGGTGGGTCTTGACATTTGTTTCTTGACTGTTGGCTAGCCCTTCCGCTAGCCAGTTGAGTCTCTTCTCTCGACCCTGCACTCTGCACTACTTGCCTTGCCTCCCCCGCTCACAACTTGCTGTCTACAACTAGTGACGACATGTCCACTCACACGCTTCTTTGTTTGTCGGTTAGATCCCATTGATCGTTCCTTTGTTGCCATTGACATGGGCTTCTTTCTCCACCACTTGCTACCTTACTTGACTCTCACACCACTACCGACTGTTGTCAACCTCTCTTTAGCCTTGACGACACTACCTTGCCTATGCAATTGGCTCCTCTCATGTAGTATGGACTTCCTTGTTGTGGGCTAGCTGTGGTGGTTGTGGCTGTTTATGTCCTTGCATCCACTTGACTCATGTCACCTTGACCTCTGTTTTCACACCAACCGTGCCTACAAACTGCTCTATCGGTTGACCTACTTGCCATTTCGACCTGTTTCACATTGTTGTTACTTAACATCCTCGGCTACTGCTACACTCTCTTTTGTGGCAGCTATGGTTGGCTTGACAACCCTTGTTAGCCACCATAGGTTGGGCTCTCTGCACGGGCTTTGGCGACTACAGTCTCATGCTCGTGCTTTGTCCAACTTCCTACAAACAACCGCCTGCCCAATGAATTGTCTCTGTTACTCGACCCACTCTAATGTCGCTCTTTGCAAATAGTTGTTGAGATGTTTGATAGCCCACTATGGGTTGTCGACTCTCCTTTTAAAAAAAATTTATTTTAATACTGTCTTTAGCCCCTCTGTGTAGCAATTGAACTCGCATCCATACCACTTTATGAATTTCATACCTTCGATTTTGTTCAACCCTGTAAAAAAATCTGTGTTTCCTACGATCATGGCTGAACTTGGCCTTGAAAATCTTGTATGAACCTAGCTTCTTGCGTGATTCAAAGATTGGTTTTCAGAGTTTTTTGCTCTGATACCATGTTAATATTTCCTTACACTTAACATCCAACAATTTATTAACCTAGCATATTATAGATCTACTAAATGAAAGCATAACTAAGTTCTTAACTTAATTAGCAGAAGCAAATTTCACACAACCGATGTAAATCATATTGACACAAACAGATTTTGCCAAATTAATTGTTCTTCATTAATATTCACAACTTACTTGGGCTCCCATATTGGGATAATGGCTTGGAGAAAGATTACATATACAAAATGTCTTGGAAGTTTGGAACTAGTCCAACATATTAGGCCCTAGATCGATCCTCGAGCCCCTTTTCCGTTTTGGATCTCGAACCCTCCCTTCTACACTTACTTGGGCGTGACACACTAGAATGGAAGTCCTTCTCCACTCCTCATTGAAATGCCTCTTTCAATGTATTGTGCCGCTGTATGGTGTGTCTTCTCCTCTCCCTAGCCTTGCTTATATAACTTTACATTGACCTAAATTCCTAACCACAATCTTCAAAGTGATTGACGATCAGATCAGATCTTGTCTCACTTGAGACAAAGGGCTGACATTAAAACATAATCATTAAAGTAATTTACTTTACTTTACTTTTTCTAATTTTACTTTAACTTAATTAGCCAACATAATAATTATGTGCTTTTCCTAAGTAAAAAATTAGGCTAAGTTACAAAAACAATTTGCTCACTCTTGAGCAAGTGTTCTAAGGAGATTTGTGGGCTACTTCTTGCATGCCTAGACACTTTGGTTTGTGTAGAATTACTTGCCTGAGCTAAAAACATTAAGAAATAATATCCTAAAATCTAAAATGAATTCAGTTGGCCAGCCATATGGGCCAGGACTTCTATCCTTTTAAAATCTATGTAGGACTTGTCACCCAGATTGTACATGCACTGCAACAACCACTCAGGACGGGGGCTGTCCCTCTGATCCCCGCTCACTCCGTTCTAGCTGTCTCCCAATGGCAGGCTATGGGGGGTAGTCCCTATGGAAATGAGATGAAGGAAAAGAAATCGAGAACCAACTTGTTTGGGAGACACAGATGAATGGCCTAGCTACTTGGTAGAATTTAGCAAGATTAACGATTAAATTAGATTTCAAGTATGAGACCAATGCCTTATGGAGTCGCAATTCTTACTTATATAAATTGAAACCAAGTGACCAGATGGACACCCACTGCTTAATATGATAGACTATCCTATATGATATGCAATTCCTAAGAGGTAGGTGTAATGCAAGGGTGCTGGTTATTTTTAGATTAAATGCCTAGTCTAAGTTGAACGTCTCCCTTAATTGATTTGAGAAATAGTCTGCAGAGTAGGTTGTGAAATGGAAGCCAACGGGAAGCAAGCAGTGGCCTGATTAACGATACCTCCTCCTCTGTTCCACCCACCCCGTGTCTCCAACATTGGAGAGACTGTGGCTTTGACGACTGCAAGGTCACTGTGTTAACCACTAAGAAGAGTTGAATTCCTCAAGCTAATTGGAAAAGAGTTGCCCTAGGACTCTATCAACCAAGCTAATGCTTGGAGGTAAATTATTAGTGCAGACTAAGTCCTAGGATGCTTGTGCAACGATGATAAGTGAAATTATCTTGAGTCTTGAGTTAAGATTAGTTTATGTTACTTAAATACTTGATATAAATTATCTTAAAGCAAGAGTACCTAACAATGATGAAACAACAATCTTAACAAGATGAATGCTTAAAGATACAAGTTCAAATTTCAACTATAATCCACAAGATGCTAACAATTGAAAGAGACCAGAGCACTTATCCACCAATGATTATCAACACAAATTGTAAATCAAAACTACTCAAGAATTTTCAGATCTAGGCTAGATGATGAATACCCAAGTGGCCAAATTTTAGGAAACTTCAAATTTTTGCCATTTTAACTTATTTTGACCAATTTAAATGTATTCTTGAAAACTTATATCACTGTGATGAAACAAAATTTGTAGCAGTAGTAAAACAGTGAAAAGCTAGGGTTTAGAGAGCAAACTCTAGGCCCATGGTCTTGAAGATCCCTTGGCCCAAAATTGCCAAAATTTTGTGATGAAGTTGTCACCTGCAAATCAAACCTTTTGAGCCAAACATTTTGCAAAACCCACCAAGAATCAGTCCTAAACACTTCAAGGATGGATCTAGGGCATGTTAGGGCCAAGGAGGGCCAACACCAAGCCCAATAGGTTAAGCGTTGGGCCAAAAATTGCTAAGGAGGGTCAGTGCTGGAGGGAAGAGGTCTTGAAGGGCCTAACAGCTAAGGAAGAGGCCCAAAAGGGCTGGAAACTGGGGTTTGAAGGAGGCCGAGGGCTTGGGGAGAGCCCTAGGGCCTAGGGACTAAAGGCCTAGAGGCCTAGGTGTGAAAATTCCTAAGCTGGAATCCCTATTGCAACAAATTGATGTTACTTCTCCTACATGATTAAATCATGCAAGTTATTTACTGTGTTCTACGGTAAATATCGAAGCAAATACATTTGCAACCTTCACTTAATTTACGTATATGCGGAAACAAAATATTGAGCAAAAAAGAAAAATACAACACATAGGACAGTTATTTTTGGACAAATAGTCCCTAGAAAAACCCAACGTGGGAAAACTGGTGCAACAACTCTGAGTGTTTATTATTATGCAGGAGAAAATTCTAAGTACAATGCTAGGAAGCTCAACTAGCAATCCATTACAGCGAGAATACTGAACAAAAGACTGGTGAAATGATCTCACCCTATCACTGGAGAATCGGAGACTGATCCTTCAGCTCTAGAGGCTCTGCGTTACCCTCTGCGTGGCCTCTACGCAAAACTGTGTCACCCTGGGCAACTTTTGCATCACCCCTCCTGGGTATTACGCTGCCTCTCCTCTGGATCCTTTGCTGGCTGAGAAATCGACTTTTCTACCTCCCAGACTCACACCTTGGCTTTCGGCAACTGAACTTCGATTTCCCTCAGCAAGAACTTGACTTCCCTCACTGATTGTATTGCCTATGCATCAACATTATGTAGGCCAGCGTCAGCCTTCCTCTGGACGTCTTTCTGTTCTCTCTTTGCGTGGTACTCTCCGGAAATTCCTTCTCCCGGATTCTCATTGCCTCTCTGCTACAAGATCTCCTCAATCGATTTTCCTCCTGAGAACTTCTCACCTCAGAAAATCGATTTTCTCAATTTCTCTGTGTGTTTTCCAAATGACCCTCAAGCCCCTTCTTATATCTTCTTGTTCGATAACCAACAACCTAGATTAAAACATAATCAAAGGCTCAGATCGTTTTGGCTTTGATCCATGATTTTTTGTAGAAGTTTCACCCTTGATTAGATTAATACCCATTAATATTTTAATTTTCCTAGGTTTAGACCTAGGAGCTCCATTAAAAATATTAATTATTTTAATAAAATCACTTCTGGGTGGAATTTCCCAAATGCTTTCTGGGTTCTTTGTAATACCTGTGCCCAAGCCTCCCTGCAAAATTTGAGGCTTAAAGCACATCCGATGCTACCCCAAATCAACACTAGGAAGGCTGCTGCAAGCCCTTAGAGGGTTGCGACTAACAAAAGGAGGGGAAAGGAGGGAGGAGAAGAGGGAGAAGGGAGGACAGAGGGAGACAAAGGGCTGTGGAAGGGAGGCCGAGGCCTCAAAACCTCATAGTTGACCTAAACTGGGCCTAAACCAAGACACAGGGAAAGAGGAGGAAGGACGAGGGCCTTAGGGCCTACGACCAGCCTCAGGGAGGCTTGAAACCTTGATGCAGAGGGTAGAAGGGCTAATGCTGAGGGTAGGCTTGAAACCTTGACGCAGAGGGCAGAAGGGCTAATGTTGAGGGTTTGGAGTAGTAAACTAGGATAGGAGCCCTAAAAATATTAAAGCCCTTGCTCCAAAAATTACTCTGCTTCAACCCTTCAACTTTTTAAAAATTCTTCCGTGATTGGCCCTGCAAAAATCTTAGAGACTGGATCTTACCCTTAAGGGCCTAGGCTCTACTTCAGTGTCTTCTCTTGATTTGACCTGCATAAATGAAAATAAAACACCCAAAAACCCAAATATATACAAATTCTTAAAAATCCCAAAACCCCAATTAGAAAGATAATTTACAAACATACAAATAAACAAGGGTTTTAAAAATCTACTTTTTTGAGAAGTAATTTTTTTATTGTCATTTTCTTTGATAAATGGCTAAAACCACGTTAGAAACTCCATGTACACTATAGCCTTAGCGAAGATTTAATCCACCACATAAATATTCATGATCCAAGGAAAGTTGATTCCTGTCCACAATTTGTGAACTTAGAGACCAAAGACTAAAGTATCTAGAAACACTATGTATTTATCTCCAGACAATATGTTCATTATATGGCAAATCAAATCACCTAAGATTAGCCAAAAACTATCAGTAGAATGATTTTATCTCCATCTAATGAAAAACAAATCTTACTATTTATCGACACAACATCGGAATGCCCGTAGTCAGTACATACCACAAATCAATGAACATGGACACCTCGAGTTGCACCCCAAAGACTTTATTATGATAGAAAAAATAGTTCCCAGCGGGACAATAGTTTACATGAATGCTTTAACAGCAATTTCTTAGCCACAATTCAGATGGCTAGAGTGTGAAATGACTCTAATTTATAGATAAATCCTCCATGTGAAAAATAACTGCTAGTTTCTTTGATCCTTGTCAAAATAGTGTTGGCCGTCGAAAAATACTTGATCATCTTTTAATCTTAGCTGTTAAATTTTTATTTTTGAGGAATTTTCGAATTTATTATTTAATTCCATTTTAATTAGCTCAAAATTAATTATTTTGAGCTAATTTCCTAAAAAAATTGACTTTGACTTAACCACCAAGGCCCAAGGATCCAATTTTTCTTGAAATATCTGATATTCCCTTAGTGAAAGACCTCCAAAAATTAATTATTTTAAGACCTGCGAATTTTTCACTTGGAGAATTTAATTTTCCTCAAAAATTTTAATAGACTCTAATTAATTAAAGTTTTGGCATAGGATTTTAATTTAATTTTGTCAGAAAATTTAATTAATTGACACATGAGAGGATTAATTATTTTTTCCACCCTCTAAGACCCAAGGGTCCAATTTTTCTTGAAATATCTGATATTCCCTTAGTGAAGGACCTCCAAAAATTAATTCTTTTAAGACCCACAATTTTTTCACTTGGGAAATTTAATTTTCCTAAGACATTTTAATAATGACTCTAATTAATTAGATTTCTGGCTTAGGATTTTAATTTAATTTTGCTAGAAAATTTAATTAATTGACACATGAGAGGATTATTTATTTTTTCCACCCTCTAATATTTTAACCATGGTGTCTAAATATGAGGGACTATGCATTAAAATATTTTTTACATAAGACTTACATTTCAACCCTCAAAAGTGGAATACCCGTTCGTCTTAGACTCTCAAAAAACATACCTAATTTGCGACACAATATGAGCTAGTAAATCAAGTGATTTGTAATAAAATAATTTAGCCAAATAGCTTAAACTATTCCCATATCACTTTTACATAATACTCGACTAGAACACTAGGAGTCACCTAAGGTTTTGACGAAGAATTCCATCTCAGCTATGGGGTGAGGTTAGAGGGAAAAACTCTGCCGACTATCCATGTCTAGAAACACAAATGAATTAGTGAAACGAAAAACCTCCTAGGATGAAATTCTCGCCAAAATAATAGGCTTACCTAGGTTGTTACATACATTCACAGTCTTATTAACATCATTTACATTACATAACTTGCAGAAAGAGTTTACAGTAACATATGAACTGCTGATAGATGATCTGATCCTATTGAAAAGATTGGTATTCTGCTTCCTTGGAACTTTGACAAAATGTGTGCAACAGGATTATTTGCTAGTCTTCTTTTGAAACCTCCTTGATCAAACTTACATTTTTTTTCTAGTCACAAATTTTTTTTCTAGTCACAAAACTAGGGCAAAATAATCCTAATCTTACCACTTCTGCAATTGTGGTGGGTCCTTAGTCCTTGTGAATACTTTCAAATTTCAAAATGGTCAACACCTTTCCTTGCAATATCTTCAAAGCTGGTTTCCAAAGTTCCATCAGTCCTTATCACATTCCAAGCTGTGGTTATGTGTTTCATGTAGTTGACATAATGGTGAATAGATTTTGAGCTCTAGTCACCCAGAGATAGCTAAAGAGCTCTGCATTTGCTTGTCCAGGGAACTTCTCTATCATCTTGTAACTTCTTTCTTCAAGCTGACTGACTTTTGCCGTTGTTTCCTTGAAGAGAAAATCCACCCCTTCAGTGTTGTATCTCATATCCAATTTTCATCCACCCTCCACCATTTTCTTCTCATCATTTAGCTTCTTCAGATGAGCCTAGTTCATCACAACCCGTTTTACCTTTTCAAATTAGAAGCAAATTGTATGGACGTTGATTCCCTGCTGGCTTCATCATATCCATTTGTATTTCCTTTAAAAATGTATAATGAGATTTCCTAATGACAACTAATTAATGTTTTAAAGATAAACTATATTTTACACATATTAAGCTAAGTCCCTTGACACGCAGATTCGGGATTCGATGGATACGGGGATTCGAGTGTCGGATATAGACACGTTCGGATATGTTAGTTATATATATATATTAAAATTAGATATTTCCTCCACAAATTCTCATTCATGATACTAATTCATTGATTCAAACATAGGTTTTCATCTAGATGTAAGTTTCACAAAGTAACATTATGCCTACAAAATTACAAATACAATTGTGACATAAATGATAAATGATAAATTATAATACATATTCAATTCATCAATGATCCAATAGGAGAAAGACAAGATAATAAGATAAAGGTACTGTAGTTTTCTCATTAAGTCATCAAAATCAAAATGTGTTACTGTTTACATAGGTAGTGCAATGCCAATGGCAAATAGAAATAGAAAATACAAAACAACTACAACTACAAGTCTATAAGTATATAAGCCTCAAGGTAGTAGGTAGCTCATGACTCATGACTCATCAATCCTCATAATCATCATCAAAATCAACATCACTGTCCTCATCAACATGGTCACCACTACTCGCCTCTGCTGCATCCTCCTCCTCTGTATCCGAAGTCATCTCTGCATATGATGGTGTGGAGGATGACCCCTCTATAATATCACCATCATCAAATCTAACAGGCTCTAGCATTGGATCATTGAGATCCAAGTTGGCCAATGCCAACTCAACACTGCTGTCTAGACCCATATCATCAGGAAAGACTTCCCACATCTTTGTCTTTCCCTTCAACCACTCATCCCTCTGCTTGTAAGTAAGACGAAGGTTGGTGTGCGCATACACCATTGTCTCTTCCCTGGATTGCTCAAGCTTGCTCTTCTTGACACTATACAAATTCCCATATGTGCTCTAATTCCTCTCGCAATGAGAGGATGAAGTCACTTGAGAGAGGAGCCTCATGGCTAATTGCTGTAGAGGAGGGCTTGTTGCCCTATGATTTGCCCACCAAGAATAGGGCCTTTTAGCCCCCTTGTCTCTAATCAGATCATATCCTACAAATCGACCAGTGCCAGCGGAAAACTTTGCAAAGGCATCCTCCACCTCATCAAGGGATGCTCAATCCTGAAAATCCTGCCTTATTGCATCTTTCCTCCCCTGTGAGATTTCACCATCCATGTGAGGAGGGAATCTGCGGGAAGGTCTACCATTCAGCCACTCATGGCTGTATAATTTGGGTTCAATGAGTGAGCCAAACAATGTAAAGGTGTGCAATTCTTGTCTCATCTGTTGATAAGAATATTTTGTATAGTGGTGAAGAAGGCCTCTGATGATGTGTCATACTCGGCGCACTCACACTATAAAATAATGCTCTTCACAGACTCAATCGTGGAATCCCATCTCTCATAAGCCTCTCCTAGGATGGGTTGGTTTGTATCTGCGAATTGAAGCAAAGAAATGATAGGGTCCATGATCTGAATAAGTAGATCTACCCTCTCCCATCAAACATCATCTAACACTGTATCCTTCACTCTTTTAGATGCTACTTGATTTGTCTTTTTCCAAAAAGACCAAAACTCTGAAATAACCATGGCCCCAAGAGCGGTCTTGACCTCCTTCAACCTCTTCAACATGATGAATGAAGAGGCAAATCGTGTATCCGCAATCTTCAACAATGATAGATTGATGTACTCCTTGTAGATAGTGAGGGCATTTGTATGATTTTGTACAAAGTTAGGGATATGCCGTGCATCCTCAATAATGTTACCAATCCAAAGCACATCAGAAGCAATAGATTTCAGCGCTAAGTTCAATGAATGGACAAGGCTAAGTTCAATGAATGTACAAAGTTACGGATATGCCATGTTGATTTGGGGTAGCATCAGATGTGTTCTAGCCATGAAAATTGGTGGAGAGGCTAAAGCATATGAGATCTCCAAGACCTAGAAACGGTTTGGGCAGATTCTTTCCAGTTTAAGAGATATTAAAATAATTAATATTTTTAATGTAGTTCCTAAGTTTAAACATAGGAAAAATAAAATATTACTGGGTATTAATATAAAACTGGGTTAGAAGGTTCTAAGAGACATGGATCAAGCCAAATCTAATCTTAGTCCTTGATGAGAGAGGTAATCTCGGCTGTTGAAGGACCAACAGGAAATGTATAAGAGGAGGCTTGAGGGTCAGTTGGAGAACACACGAGAGTGACGAATCATTTGATTTTCTAGAGCGGGGTTTGCTAAGAAAAGTTGAATCAGTGATTAGTTTGTAGCGAGGGGCAGTGAATACTGGACAGAGAGGCAGAGATAGTGCCAAGAGACCAAAAGAAAGGAAGAGAGGCAGACGCAGAAGCTAGAGTAGGCCACGCAGAGGCTAGCTGAGACAGTGTAGAGGCCAGAGGGCTTGCGTCTTCCACGTAGAGGGCAATAGGAGTGACGCAAAAGGCCATAGAGGCTGCGCAGTGCCTCAGAGGGCTGACGCAAAGGGTTTTGAGGCTGACGCAGAGGCTAGGAGGGATGATGCAGTGCTTCAGTTGTGCTGGAGAGGGTTTCGTGGGGCAGATTTTTTGAATATTTTCTTCTAAATAGAGACGTATTATTGCTAGTTATTTTTCTCTGTTGGGTGAGCCAGTTTGGCACCCAGTTGTACTCAAGGATATACTTCATAATAAATAACCCTTAGAATTCTTGCAACGGTTTTCCCAAGTTGGGTTTTTCCGGGGACGAGTTGTCCAAAAATAACGGTGTCACTTGTGTGTTTGCTATTTCTTTTAGCTGTTGATCTGTAGATGGTTGAGTCTGTATTGTGTTTATTTTGATGTTTATATGTTTAAATAACTTGTTTGTAATTAACAAGTAGGAGAAATAAACCATAAGAATACAGATAAAATTTCTAATGGTTAGACCTAGAAATTTCAACATGGTATCAGAGCATGGTTGCAGATCACAGGGGAGATGAAGGCACCAACTGAAGTAGAGCATTTGTAGGAGAGACAACTGTCTTGAGTGATAGAAGTTGTTCCTTGCAAAAAGCGACAAAAGAAGGGTTGACGCAGAGGGACTGCATCATCAGTTCGGGTTAGAGAGAGGCCAACGCAGAGGCTGAGGAAGGCAGAAAAGGCTCACGCAGAGCCACATAGAGATCGGGAGGGTTGACGCAGTTGGCTAGGGGAGCATTTCAGCCAGTGCTGGGATTGCACAGAGCCTGGAGGCTTAGTCCTTTGGTTGTTGGGGCTTAGGAAGTTGCGGGTAGATTGCGATGAGTGAAGTTGGTGGGGTGTTGTTGCTGCTGAGACAGAATAGTACCTAACGGGCAAAACCAAGGTAGAGGGAGTCGCTACCGAGGTGGGTTTCTAGCCAAGGAGTCTAGATCAGTGTTGCAGGTGCATAGGAGATCGAAGAGGGGCGACTCGACGGTTGGCAGGTAGATTTCCAGGAGGGAAATCAAGACTCATAGGGAGTCTAGCAGAGAACTTCCAGACGGGAAGTAGCGACTCAGAGGGAGTCGAAGAGAACTTCCAAAGGGAAGTAGAGACTCGGAGGATTTGAGAGGAGAAGCAAAGAGATGGCCATGAATGGACTGAGGGATCAGGACAGGTTGGACGGGGCGCCCAACGTTGTGGTCTGGAAGGCCAGGATCCTGTCCATTCTAGATAGACATCGCATCAAGGCCTTCGCCTTGAGAACAGTGGCTATCCCAATTGACCCAGCTGATAATGAGAAGTACGAAGAGGCAATGGCCAGGGTGAAATGCATCATCCTTTATGGGGTCAAGGATCATGTGGTCCAACATATTGCTGAGAAAGAGACGATAAAGGAATTGTGGGACGCCTTGAAGACATTGTACCAACATACTTCCGTGCAGAGGAAGATGTTACTTGAGAATTACCTGCGGTCATACCAGATGCAGAAGGGGGAGCGGATAGATCACTTCCTCGGGAGATTGAAGGAGATCTGGGACCAATTGACTTCCATAGGGGCCACGTCGGATTAGGAATTGATGGCGAGGACCGCTCTAAACGGAGTCTCCGAGGATTGGGAGACATTTGTCCAAAGCATTCTGGGCAGGGCAAGCCTTCCAGATTGGGAAGAATTGTGGGCGACTCTTCGCCAAGAAGAGATTAGACGGCTGAGCAAGATGGGAAGTATCAACAAAGGAGTCTGGATCAAGAAAGAAGAGGAAGAGGATGCAGCTTTGGCATCTGCAGGGAAGTAGGAGAAGAGGAAGAAAAAGGACTTCTCCAAGGTTAAGTGCTTCAACTGTGAGGAACTGGGTCATTATGTGAACCAGTGTCCGAGGAAGAAGAATAAGGGAGAGGCGTCTGACTCCAAGGCAGCGTCGGCGAAGGCGGAAAAGGAGGTAGAGGAGGATGACGATTGTGCCATGAGTGCTCATGTACCTCTAGAGCGGAGGTGGGGAGACATCGAGCTGTAGTCAGAAAGACTACAGGCGATGAGGGGCAAGATCCTTGAGGTACTCAAACTCTTGGATTATACCTTGTTACGAGAGCCCCGAAGAGAGAGTAGCAGGATTGGCGGATGTTGGTAGAAACGGATGCAGATGAAGCGACGAGAGTGCTACAGTGAAGTAGTCTTGGGCAACGCAGAGCTAGCAGGTTGCAGCAGTGCGAGAGGCATAGAGGAGGTTGCAACAGTGCAGGATGGCACAAAGAGGTTTGCAGCGGTGCGAGAGGCAGGGAGTTGTTGCAGTAGCGTAGACGCAGTAAAGGGATCACGAGATAACGACAGAGAGAGCTTCAACATCGAGAGTGTTTCTGGCTTGACAGGGATGTCAGTAGTTGGGTGGATCAGTTACTTACTTTTCAGTAATTGAGTTGCAGTGCAGTAGCACGATGCAACATGATGAGAGGGGGTTATAGTGCAAATGCAATGTTGGGAGAAAAGACGAGCAATAGCACATATGTAAAGGGAGCTATCGTACAGATGCAACAGTGGCAGTGGCAGGGCCATGGGCAGCAGTGCAGAGGATGTTGAGCGGGGAGGCCTAGCATCAGCACAGGTACCAGTGTCGTATAATCAGAGTGATGCTTAGTGTGGAGTATTACTAGAGCATAGTCCTCGCTAAGAGGGAATGCTGATTTGGGGTAGCATCGGATGTGCTCTAGCCATGAAAATTGGTGGAAAGGCTAAAGCACATGAGATCTCTAAGACCTACAAATGGTTTGGGCAGATTCTTCTTGGTTTAGGAGATATTAAAATAATTAATATTTTTAATGTAGTTCCTAAGTCTAAACTTAGGAAAAATAAAATATTAATGGGTATTAATATAAAACTAGGTTAGAAGGTTCTAAAAGGCATGGATCAAGCGAAATCAATCTCGGCCATTGAAGGACCAACAGGAAAAGTATAAGAGGAGGCTTGAGGGTCAGTTGGAGAACACACGAGAGTGATCAGTCATTTGATTTTTCTAGAGCAGGATTTGCTAAGAAAAGTCGAATCAGTGATTAGTTTGCAGCGAGGGCTAGTGAGTATTGGACAGAGAGGCAGAGATAGTGCTAAGAGACCAGCACAAAGGAAGAGAGGCAGACGCAGAAGCCAGAGCAGGCCACACAGAGGCTAGTTGAGACAGCGTAGAGGCCAAAGGGCCTGAGTCATCCATGCAGAGGGCAGCAGGAGTGACACAAAGGCCATAAAGGTTGTGTAGTGCCTCAAAGGTTTGACACAAAGGGTTTTGAGGCTGATGCAGAGGCCAAGAGGGCTGACACACTACTTTAGTTGTGCTGGAGAGGGTTTCGTGGGGCAGATTTTCTGAATATCTGCTTTTGAATAGAGAGGTATTATTGCCGATAATTTTTCCCATGTCAGGTGAGCCAGGTTGGCACCCAGTTGTACTCAAGGATATACTGCATAATAAATAACCCTCAGAATTGCTGCATCGGTTTTCCCAAGTTGGGTTTTTCTGGGGACGAGTTGTCCAAAAATAACGGTGTCACTTGTGTGTTTGCTATTTCTTTTAGCTGTTGATTTGTAGATGGTTGAGACTGTATTGTGTTTATTTTGATGTTTATATGTTTAAATAACTTGTTTATAATTAACAAGTAGGAGAAATAAACCAAAAGTATAAATAAAATTTCCAACGGTTAGACTTAGAAATTTCAACAGGGGTGAAGAAGGCCTCTGATGATGTGTCATACTCGGGGCACTCACACTATAAAATAATGTGCTTCATAGACTGAATCGTGGAATCCCATCCCTCATAAACCTCTCTTAGGATGGGTTGGTCTGTATTTGCAAATCGAAGCAAATAAATGATAGGGTCCATGATCTGAATAAGTAGATCTACCCTCTCCCACCAAACATAATCTAACACTGTGTCCTTCACTCTTTTAGAGGCTATTTGATCTGTCTTTCTCCAAAAAGACCAAAACTCTGAAATAACCATGGCCCCAAGAGCGGTCTTGACCTCCTTCAACCTCTTCAACTTGATGAATGAAGAGGCAAATCGTGTGTCTGCAATTTTCAACAATGATAGATTGATGTACTCCTTGTAGATAGTGAGGGCATTTGTATAATTTTGTACAAAGTTACGGATATGTCGTGCATCCTCAATAATGTTACCAATCCAAAGCACATCAGAAGCAATAGATTTCAATGCTAAGTTCAATGAATGGACAAGGCAAGGTGTTCGAAACACTTGGGGATATTTAGCTTCCACAATCATGCCAACAACCTTGCAAATAGGTGCATTATCTTTAATGATTTGAACACAAGATTCAACACCTACATCTTCAATAACTTTAATAAACAACTCACCCATATATTGTGCATCCTTGTATTGTCCAAGTGCATCCATTGCTTTCAAGAAAACTGAACCATTCAAGGAAGACACCATGAAGTTGATGAGTAGGTGCCGTGCTGGATCTGTCCATCCATAAAAAACAATGCTAACCCCAGATGTTGGCCATGATGCTTTAATAGGCTCAAGCATTTTTTCCACCTCTTTTTTTGCCTTCGTCAATAATGTGGTTCTAAGCTTTCTGACCCAGGAGGCACATACCTTGATGGAGCCCCTTGAGTTAGAGCTTTGTACATCTCAATAAATAGAGGTGAGCGTGCAACATTAAAGGATATGAGGTTTTGATAGAAAAAAGGCAATGATGAGATCAATCTCTTCCCAGTTCTCCTTCTGAAAAATCTTGTCCATTGGACCAAGTGAATTTGCCTTTTTTTTTGATGCTTGTTCCCCACCAGAACTCTCAAATGGTAATTTGTTGCTTCTTTTCCTCAAGAATAGAAGGGGGTTATCGTTCTTGGTTTTTTTTTGATTTTGCAGCCACATTTGCCATACCAACATTGGACTATCTTAGAATTTCTTTCACACGGAAATATGTGCTCGTGAAAGTATTGTTGCAATAGCTACATTTCCAACTCACATTGCCTCCTCCTTTCACCTTGCTGGGTGGCCCTTGCTCTCTTGTGACATATTTCGACAAGGGATATTTGTTACCTTGAGGAGGAAGTCTTCCTTCAACATTTGAAGCTGCTATTGCAGCCCCACTTGCAATAGAGGGAATACTTGCAAACCTTGATGAAATTGGGAGTGGAGGGGCATCTCCAATGGGGACATTCTTCCCCTTCCCAACTGCCCTTGATTGAACCATGAATGCTGTAAAAAAATAAACAAAAAATGCACAAATTTGTAAAAGAAATTCACATGGAACCTACTGTAATAAAAATGCAAAAAAAAGGCGAGAAAATGCACTTACATGTTGCTTGAATTTATTTGAAAATGCTTCCACACCCTTTTCTCCTTGCTCCCAAACACCCACAACAAACCCACAACAAACCCACAACAAACTAAACAAGTGAATGTGCAAATAGAAAGGCAAAAAATGCCTTTATAACGCCGCGCGACATCCCTTTTTCCGGATTCAAATCCGAAAATCGGGATTCGTCGTGTCCAATCAGGACACGATCCAGATTCGATCATGTTTCAATCGGACACGACGAATCCCGATTTTCGGATTTGAATCTTGCCCAAATCGTGTCCGATTCGCCGGATTCGAGACACAATGGGGCCTCGGGGACGAATCTGGTTTCATAGATATTAGGAGTCTCAATCTTAAATTTATTTGTTATCCTATTTTCACATCATACATTTATATCTCTATCTGTTTGCTTAGCCTTCAAAATGATCTTGTTTTACATTAGAGAATATTACAAAATAATTCACTATTGTTAAACTTCTTTTGTAAAGATGAGTTATGATGGCAGTCTGGGTGCAAGCAGGAGTGTTAATCTCCCAAACTGCGAGATTATATCTTCTACTTTTGTTTGTGGGTGTAATTGCTAGTTCAATGGGTTCTTTGTCATCCACTGACAACTTTAGAGCTTCCACTAAGTTAGCAGACTCCTCTAAGAACCACAGAGTTCCGCTAAATCTCCACTAGTCCAGCCCTGATGGTAATATAAACCATAGCTTAATAAAACTTGAAATCTGCCTTCTAAAACCCGTCGACATTTCTTCATCGTTGATCTATTCAAGATCCAATAGTCACAACTCTCCCCAACCTTGAACCTGCTCCTCGTCTGTCAACTGTCGATCTTGCTCCACCAGATCTAACGGTTCAAATGAATATCGGCTGGGACACTTGTGCACTTTAAACCCCCCCGATAAGCGGTTTCTCTCTCTCTCCTCTCTGCTACATGTCACGATGTGTATGGAATTAGAGCCAATCGGAAAAATACCGCTTACGACCTTTCTTCTGCCCGAAATCCACTTGTGGGTTTCTCCAACCTGCTTCGGCTCGTTAACTGTTTGTTAACTTTTGCGCCTGAACACCGTTGATCTGTCTCGACCAAGATCTAACGGTCGAAGTTCAATCTTCATGCCACTGCATCCTTGGTCTTCCTCCACTGATCTAGACCGTCCGCTCAACACACTTAGAATTCACGGGAAACTCAGTTAAAAAGAAAAACACGAATTTAACACAGTCAACACAATTTCATTCAATCTCACAGAACAACAATTAAACTTCGAATTTCACAACAACATAGAGATTTCAAAGGAGATTGTCCTTCGAGATTTGATAGGAATTTCTCATTCACATGCACAAAGACTAATTTTCCCCAATTCACTGGATTTGCCCCTGGAAAGCCAAATTTCTTTAACAGTCAAAATCCCCTTACAATAGTGTGAAAATTACATAAGTACTGGTTCATCCTAACAACCAGATCCTAATTCAAAGGCTAAAATTTATTAACCCTATCTGTCCTATGATGCATTCTCCTCGAGAATCTCCACTACAACTAACTAACTAAAATTTATTATATCATGATCAAATCCTATATTCTAGCTCTATGCTTAACTAGAAAAACATGGAAATTGATGGCTAAAAGATCCCACTCCTTTGCCTGTAATATTTTTTTGTATTTTTGGAATAATTCTTCGAATTTGTCTTCAAGCCTTATGCTCCTGCATCAGACTCCTAAGGACAAAATTCTTCATGGGCTCCTGTCCATGAGCTCTTCTACATAACTGCCCAATTTCTGTAGCATGTTTTCTGTTACCCAAGTAGCTTCAACAATTGGTTGATCCTTCCATTTGACCAAACACTGAAAGTACTCCTATCCTCTGGTTTTCTTGAACACATTCTTGTCTAAAATTCTTTCTGGCTGTAATTCCTTTGCTGTAGGTAACTGTTTTACCCCCTCAATATCCTCTGTCTCTTGGTCTTCTTCTGTATCATTTGCAATTTCACCTTCATATCTGTACAAATCAACAACATTGAAAATTGGAGATATTCCAACATTAGGGGGTAACTCAATTTCATATGCATTTGCAGAAAATTTCCTTAATACTTTGCATGGTCCAATTTTGTTGAACTTCAATTTGTTATACTCCCTCTTTGGAAATCTTTCCTTCCTTAGGTGTGCTAAAACCAAATCTCCAACTTCAAAGTTCACTTCTCTTCTTCTCATGTCTACTCTGTTTTTGTACTTGATGTTGCTATCCTGTAGCTATTGTTTCACCTGTTCATGTATTGCTTGTATTTTTGAAGCAAAATCTTCTCCCTCTGCACTTCTCATCTCATCTTTTCCCAAGTTTCTTAACTCAGCTACTCCTCTTGGATGCATTCCATAAACTATATGGAATGGACTCTGCCCTGTACTCCTATTAGGTGAGTCATTATATGCATATTCAGCCTGTGCCAATACTTAATCCCACTGCTTTGGATTTTCTGTAGTAAGACTCCTTAAAAGATTACCCAAACTCCTATTCACAACTTCAGTCTATCCATCAATCTATGGATGATAGGTAGAACTGAAACTTAGTTTAGTTCCCAGCTTCTTCCATAGTGTCCTCTAGAAATGTCCAACAACTTTGGAATCTCTGTCTAAGACAATACTCTTAGGCAACCCATGCAATCTTACAATCTCTTTGAAAAACAAATTGGCAATGTGAGTAGCATGACTAGTTTTATAATATGGAATAAAATGTGCCATTTTTCAAAATCTGTCCACTACAACAAAAATTGAATCATTTCCTCTTTGAGTCTTTGGTAAGCCCAAAACAAAATCCATACTTACCATATCCCAAGGCCTATCCGGAATTGGTAATGGAACATACAAACCTGTGTTATGGTTTCTTCCCTTTGCATATTGATAGACTTTGCAAGTTTTCACATACTTTTCCACTTCAAATCTCATTTTCGGGCATAAATAAAATATGTTCAACTGTTCATAAGTCTTATCTATACCAAAATGTCCTGCAAGGCCACCACTATGTTTCTCTTTAATTAAGTTCTCCCTCATAGAACAATTTGGTATGCACAGCTGATTTCTCTTAAACAACAATCCATCTTTTAAGAAATAATCCAACCATTTATTCCTATCCATCAAAACATGATTCTTACAAGCTTCAAATGCCTCTTTAAAATCTAAATCTATCTTATACAATTCTTTAAGCAAATCAAAACCCAACACTTGAATTTGACTCTCTTGAAATAATGTATTTCTCCTACTTAAAGCATCTGCGACTTTGTTTGATTGGCCATTTATATTCTTCAAGACAAAATGGAAGCCCTGAAGATACTCTACCCATTTGATATGTTTCTGGTTAAGCTTTGGCTGTTACATAATACACTGCAATGCATGGTTATTTGAATAAAGTATGAACTCTTTTGACATTAGATAATGTCTCCACTTCTTCAATGATTGCACAACTGCATAAAACTCTTTATCATATGAAGAATACTTCTTTTTTGAATCATTCAGCTTTTCACTAAAATAAGCTATAGGTCTGTTTTCTTGACTTAAAACACCTCCAATAGCTTCTCCACTGACATCACATTTCACTTGGAAAGGTTAAAATCAGGTAGAACCAAAATAGGTTTTTCAGTGACCTTCTTCTTCAACAGCTGAAAATTCTTTTCTGCTTCAGTAGTCCATCTAAATGGTTGTTTATCCTTCTTTATAGTTTCAACAATAGGAGCATTGATCTTACTAAAAATCTTTATGAATTTCCTATAAAAACTAGCAAGACCATGAAAACTTCTTACCTCAAAGATACTTTTAGGTGAAGGCCACTGCATGATTGCCTTTATCTTTTCTCAATCCATCCTCAATCCTTCAGTGGAAATAACAAAACCCAAATACACTAATTCCTCTTTCATGAATGAACATTTCTTCAAATTCAGCAATAATTTCTCTTGCTATAACCTTTGCAAGACATAATTTAGATGTCTCATGTGTTTCTCCTTAGACATGCTGTAAACTAATATATCGTCCAGATATACTATTACAAATTTACCAATAAACTCTTTAAGAATTTCATTCATGAGTCTCATAAACGTACTTGGTGCATTTGACAACCCAAAAGGCATTACTCTCCATTCATACAATCCTTCATTTGTCTTAAAAGTAGTTTTCCACTCATTCCCTTCTCTTATCCTTATCTGATGATACCCACTCTTAAGATCTAGTTTTGTAAAATACTTTGCTCCACTCAAACAATCCATCAAATCTTCAATTCTAGGTAAAGGAAATCTGTACTTGATTGTGATTTTATTGATGGCTCTTGAATCAGTACACATTCTCCAACCTTCATCCTTCTTTGGACTCAACATTGTTGGTACTGCACAAGGACTCAAACTTTCTTTGATCAGTCCTTTGTCAAGCAGTTCTTGAACCTGCTTTCTAACCTCTTCATTTTCTGTGGGAGTCATTCTGTAAGCTGCTTTGTTTGGTAGATTTTCCTCCAGGAATCAAATCTATATGATGGCTAATTCTTCTAATGGGTGGTAACTCATTAGGCAAATTATCAACAATGATATCGCAATAGTTGTCCAACATTTCTTGAATTTCAATGGGTATCAGAAACTTTAGTAGAAGCCATTATTACTTTGGGCTTGCAAATTACAGCAAAAATTACCTCATTTTCTTCAATCTACTGTAAGTATTCCTTTCCTCCTAGTAATAGAGTTTTTGGATCAATCTTCTTTCCTGATGCATCCTCTTCTTCCATAGGCAGCAATGTATGATAAACACCATCTTTACCAAATTTGTAGGTGTTTCTTTTTCCATCATGCATAGCTCCTCTGTCATATTGCCAAGGTCTCCCAAGCAATATGTGACACACATCCATAGGCATCACATCACATACAATTTTATCCTTATATTTGCTCAACTACAACTCCACTTCACACTGTTCATTTACTAACAACTGATGTCCCTTTTGTAACCATGACACCTTGTAAGGTGTTGGATGTCTCATTGTCTTCAACTTCAATTTCTCCACCACTTCTGTAGAGACCAAATTATCATTGCTGCCACTATCAATGATCATCTGATAGCATTTCCCTCGAACCTTACACATTGTTCTAAACAAAGTCTTTCTTTGTGATGGTTCAACTATCTCCTTTGCTGGCTTCAGCAAAACTTTATTGACTACCAAAGATTCTCCTCTCTCTAGTACATTTTCTTCTTCTGTCACTACTGCTACTTCTTCCTCATCTTGAGCAACAATTGCATTCCTCTGACTTGTTCTTGCATTCTCTGGGCACTCAAAAGCTCTGTGACCCAGTTTGTTACATCTGTAACATCTTACTTCTCTTCCTCTGCCTCTGCCTCCTCTTCCTCTGGAAAAACTCCCTTTGCCACCTGCATCACCTTCTGTGGTTGCATGCTGGGTTGAGCTGCTGCTGGCTCCATCTCTAGGTGCTGTTGATCTTCTTCTACCACCTTGAATTCCTTTTCCTTAGAAAGTACCTCTTCCTCTGGCAGACTGCTTCCTCATGAGTTTTTCTTTAGCTTTCAGTATCACCTGATAAGCTTTTTCTACTGTTTTAGGAGACAGTATACTTATCTCAACTTGGATGTCCATCCTAAGACCATTCACATATCTAGCCACCTTCTCATCTGTATCCTGAGTTTGTCCAGCTCTTATACTTACCTTATATAATTCCTTTGTATATTCTCTCACTGTCATAGACCTCTGTCTAAGATTCTGCATCTGTCTGAACAAGGTTTGTTGATAATTACTTGGTAGAAACTTACCTCTTAGCTTTGCTACCATCCTATTCCAATTCCTGATTGGTTGCTTGCCAAGATTCTTTCTTTCTGCCTGCACTCCATCCCACCAAAGTGCTGCATGTCCTTTTAGCTTAGTGACAACAAACCTTACTTTCTTCTCATCTTCTTTTTTTTCACTTTCTGGTTCACGAATACCCAGGTCAATGGGTAGCCACTACGTCCAGGGTTGTATAACACTGAGTGGACGCCACCCGAAGGGCATCAACACCCCTCGGCCTATTTACTGACCTGACCCCAAGAGCTTTCGGGATTTGACCCTGTGACCTCCCATTGGCGAGGCGCTTGATTTGACCGATTGAGCTAACTCTTAGGGCTCTTTCTTCTCATCTTATGTTTCTTCATAATCAAAGAATTTCTCCATGCCATTAATCCAGTCTATCAATTTTTTTGGATTCAACCCTCCTGCATATATAGAAACCTCAGTTTTTGGCCTAGCTGTGGATCTCAACACTAATTGGAAGAATCTCATCTCAGGAGTAACTGCTATAGTTTCCTTCTCTTCTTTAGTTTCAACCTCAGGCTCACTAACATCTCCATCATCTATATTTCTCCCTGCTGTTAATGCTTCTAATCTAGCCTGCATCTGTTGCATAGCTTCCATCACCTCAACATTTGCAACTATTCATCTTCTTCTACCACGTCCTCGTCCTCTTCCAACTCTGAAAGCCATATTGGACTTCCTTCTCTTGCTTCTGAGATTCAATTCAGTGTCAACAGGTTGCCTCTGATACCACTAATGATGGCGGTCTGGGTGCAGGTAGGAGTGTTAATCTCTCAAATTGCGAGATTATATCTTCTACTTTTGTTTGTGGGTGTAATTGCTAGTTCAATGGGCTCTCTGTCATCCATTGACAACTTTAGAGCTTCCACTAAGTTAGCAGACTCCTCTAAGAATCGCAGAGTTCCGCTAAACCTCCACTAGTCCGGACCCGACGGTAATATAAACCATAGCTTAATAAAACATGAAATCCGCCTTCTAAAACCCATCAACACTTCTTCACCGTTGATCTATTCAAGATCCAATGGTCACAACTCTCCCCGACCTCGAACCTGCTCCTCGTTTGTCAACTGTCAATCTTGCTCCACCAGATCTAACGGTTCAAACGAATATCGGCCGGGACACTTGCGCACTTTAAACCCCCCGATAAGCGGTTTCTCTCTCTCTCTCCTCTCTGCTACATGTCACGACGTGTATGGAATCAGAGCCAGTCGGAAAAATACCGCTTACGGCCTTTCTTTCGCTAGAAATCCACTTGTGGGTTTCTCTAGAGTCCAACCCGCTTCGGCTCGTTAACTCTCTGTTAACTTCTGCGCCCGAACACCGTTGATCTGTCTCGACCAAGATCTAACGGTCCAAGTTCAATCTTCACGCCACAACATCCTTGGTCTTCCTCCACTGATCTCGACCATCCGCTCAACACACTCAGAATTCACGAGAAACTCAATTAAAAGGAAAAGCACGAATTTAACACAGTCAACACAATTTCATTCAATCTCATAGAACAACAATTAAACTTCAAATTTCACAACAACACAGAGATTTCAAAGGAGATTATCTTTCGGGATTTGACAGGAATTTCTCATTCACATGCCCAGAGACTAATTTTCCCCAATTCACTGGATTTGCTCCTAGAAAGCCAAATTTCTTTAACAGTCAAAATCCCCTTACAATAATGTGAAAATTACATAAGTACTGTTCATCCTAACGGCCAGATCCTAATTCAAAGGCTAAAATTTATTAACCCTATCTGTCTTGCGAGGCATTTTCCTCGAGAATCTCCACTACAGTTAACTAATTAAAATTTATTACATCATGATCAAATCCTATATTCTAGCTCTATGCTTAACTAGAAAAACATGGAAATTGATGGCTAAAAGATTCCACACCTTTGCCTGTAATATTTTTTTTGTATTTTTGGAATAATTCTTCGAATTTGTCTTCAAGCCTTATGCTCCTGCATCAAGTTATATTTTAAAATGGAAGCCAGGTTTACAATTGCATGAAATTACACGATTGTTTATTATCAAAATTGACAACTAGGGCCAAACTCCACATGGGTCATTTTATTTATGACAGCTGATATTTTTCTTGGATTCCTCTCTCCGAGAGATGTAGGATTGATCTAAAGATCATCCGATTCTGACATGTACAAATGAAGTTATGGATTTATTTTGATTATGGTCAAATTGTCAAGGTCCGCTAGCAAACTTATGTAGGCTCAGAAGCCCAATAGTCACGTCTATTCATCCTCAACATTGCATATAAATAGAAGGTGATTTAGCTTCATTTGGATATGCTCATCTTCACACTTCTCTCTCTCTCTCCTCATTGATTGGGTACGGATTTCTGGGGGTCTCTCTTCACACGTCCGAAATTTTAGGAGGCCGAAATTTCAGGACAATTTGACTAGGGGTTGACAATCGTTGACTGCAACTAGGGCTGACCGCAGGTGGGCTGTTTGACCAGACTTTGACTGGGCTGAATTTGACTGTTTTGAGGGCTGTTTTATCTTGCTGTTTGGACGTTGAAGTTGACCGATTTGCTGAGGGTCAAATCTTCCCTGTTGACCAGTGTTGACCTTTCTGTTTAGGGCTCTTTTGCTGCTGTTATAAATTATCAGATTTGTAAAGTGTACTATCTCTCTCTGTTGAACCATTGAAGACTAAAAGAAGATTTGAACAAGGGTTTCCCCACATTGGGGTTTGTCCCTGGCTGGTGCCACATCTTGTGTCCTCTTGTCTTGGCTTGCCTTCGACTGTTTATGTTTATGTTCTATCTGCATTTTACTATCATGTTGATGTGATTGCTAATCTGAATATTGATATTGCGTTAATAAAGAAATTGAAGTAAAATTGCTCTAAAGCATAGAACATCAACATACAATTGTTGCCTAAAATTAACATTTATAAAATGTTATGCAAGGGATTGGACGTAAATCCAATTTTTCTGTTGTTCTGCATTATATCCTCGACTGAATGAGAACATTGGGTTAAGTTGGTTGCAAGCTTAATAAAATTTTCTAATCTAATATTAGTAGCTATCTTATTCATCTTTTGATAGTATCTTTGTATTAAGAATTTCCTGGGCTATTTATGAATGATTTTTGCTTGTATACTCTGTGCCAAAAGATACTGAAGTTCTTTAAATAGAAGACCTAAGGAGTGTTTATTATTCTAAAATTCAAGTAATCACTTGTTTCTTATGTTCAGTTGGTGCAATGCAGGCATTTGATGCTTGTTTTTGTAATGCAAGTTGATGGAAATGCTAGCTGATTGTTACAGGTTAGCGGAATTGGAAAGGTGACAGAGCGTATGCTGAAGGATGTCTTAGGCATCAATACTTGTGATGATTTGCTTCAAAAGCGTGCTATGGTGTGTGCACTTTTTTCACAATGTTCAGCAGGTGCGCATCATGCAGCATTTAGTTGTTTCGAATATGGATCATTTTGTGTTAAGGTATTTTTTATCAGAAAAATATTAAAGTTTCAGTCAGTCCAATGGTAATGTATATGATGATGCCTTCATTTAAAGTAGAGAGGAGGAACGTCATACATATAATTTATGATATATCAATTTAGTTTAATAAAGTGAGGGAGTGTTTTGAGGAATCTCTAATCTTGTTATATTTCACTAAGTTAAAGTAACAACCAATAGATTAGTAGAAATAAGCATATAATAGACAAAATGTCTCTCCTACCATTAGTGTCAGAATTGTCTTTTGTAATAGTGAATAATTTGGGTATGAGACATCTATTTGAGAGAAGATAGTGGAGACAATTAATTTGAGAGAAAAATGATTTTCTATTCTTTCTCTTGTTATAATTATGTTTTCTCACATTTATATTCAATCAAGATGTGCTGAAATGTTCAGAAAATGCCTAGGAGCAAATGCAATTTCCAAGGGGACTAGGGTAAGAGATAAAATAGTGCTCTGATACCAATCTAATTCGAGCAGATAGTGGAAACAATTAATTTGGGAGGTAATCACTCTCGTTTCCAAAGAATTTGTTTTGCACAATGACATGTATCTATAACATGAAATTTCAAAATTGGTCACTGAAGATAAAAATATATCTTCATCTTTTCATAGATCTAGTCTAAGATATGCTATACCATCAATAATAGGTTTTCAGCTTTTCTAATTGTATTATTGCACGAGGAACACTAAAAATATACTTGCACTGAAATATAGTCAGTGCTCATCACTGCTTCCCTGAAATGTTAGTATTCTGGAATGAATGCTCATAAATAGGACCTCAGGTACAATGCACTCTTCTTGTAGTAGATTGCTCTCTAAGTTCTGCTCAGGGGTTCCAGAAAACTGTTTTAAATACTGTTGATTGAGGCATGGATAGTTAATGAATGATAGAATGAGGAGACATGATGACATATATACTTCTCGCTTAGAGTTGAACACCATCATAGGCCTTGTATCTGTGAATATTGTGTTGGCATATTTATATCTGTAGCTTAGTGTTGGACATCTATTTTTATGATTATGAGAATGCATTATCTTATTTTCAGCAATTTGTTGCAGATTTTTTCTTATCTGTAGGATTAGGTTTGGGTGGAGTGGAACCTCCAGAAGAGGAGCATCGCAAGAGTATAAGCACTGAGCGCACTTTTCCAGCTACTAATGATGAAGTTGAGATTTTTAAGAAGCTAGGTTAGTGCATATCAGGCCTTCTTGTATTACTGTTTGTTTGTTCCCTTTATCAATTGGATATTTTTATTAAATAGATATTTTATCAATTTTAATTTTTAAATTTGCAAATCATATATTAATTTGTTACCTCTCTTATACTACATAGCACAATAGCTGCTGTTATTTTTTGGTTAGATGAATTTGGCTAGACTCCAGAGATTGATTTTGGGTATTGTTGGGTAATTTCTACAATTTTACAGAATATAACTGGGGTTTGCAATTATAGGAAAGATCTTGCCTAGTGGAGCTGCATCACATGTTGGTTAATTTAATAATATTCTCTTCTTGCTTAGTTTGTAATGGGGACAAAATCATTGGCACACTTATTATATGCTTCTGTAAATAGTGACTGCAATATTTCAAGTGTCCTGTGAAACTTGTCATTTTTCTGCTTCACTGACCATTAACCTTTTCAACTGGGATGATGCATAAAATCAGGGTTTTGTATTGTTACAAAGTTTTTGTTTCAGGAAATTTCTACTAGACCTGTGATCCAAATGTGGAAGGAGGAACTCAGTGGCATGTGGGTGTCAGATTTTGTAGATGGTGTAGAATGATGAGTAAAATTGTTGGAGGATATTGAGCTATGCAGTTTCCATCTTGTATTACATATTAGGTTCAATTTAGAGTATCTAGTGATTTGCATTATCTGGGGAAAATTTGAATACGATAGCAACCATAGAATGGTTTTACACCGTTTTTCTGATATTTATTCAAAGTCATTTGGGAAATACTTCTTATAGAATCCATTTTCTAAGCTGCCCCACTATGAAGGGTGTATTCATGCTGTCAAAATCACCCAGGTGCCAGGACCAATAACATCCATCCTGCTGAATAAAGAGAGAGTTAGGGTTTTGGATATGGTACAATGTTTGAGATCTGCCGCCCACCCCCTGCATTAACTTCTGCCTTTTTGACTTCGTTGCTGGCCTAATTGGCCTTGACAGGTTGTGACCCAGATCATACAGCATTAGGGAAGCCTGTAATGGTTAGCCCAATGCTAGATATTGCTGTTGTCATTGTGGAAAACACTAGGACAGACGAAGGAAGTGGAGGTGGCTCTGCTAATGGCCCCATGGAAGTTTGTACTGAAAGTGTACCATGAGGTTCTGAATTAGACCCTTGTATTACTATAGAAATTCTTGTTGATTAGTATGATACTATTTGTGATCACTGATGCTTATAAGGAGGGAATCTTGCTAGGATATTTGGTAGGGTACTATAGAAATTCTTATTGATTAGTATGATACTATTTGTGATCACTGATGCTTATAAGGCGTGAATCTTGCTAGGATATTTGGTAGGGTAGGCTCCCCTTGAAGCTATTATCCATAACTTGACTAGGGGAGAGCGTAGGAGCCCTTTGGGTGGTGATGTTTCCAGATCAGAAGCCTTACCAATGACTTTTTTGTATTTCACTTCCTAACAAGAACCATGTTGGGAATGCACTGCAACAGCGAACTTCAATATGTAAAAATACCCTATTGGTCCTGTTGCACCCATCTTTTCATAGTTCCAAGGAAGCAATTGTGCTAATGTTTTTCAAAGATCAGGATCATCAACCAACAGCTTATTATGTCATTGTAAAGCTATTCTGCAAATTTGTAATGTAAATGATGCTAGTACGACCATTAAATTACCTAACAACCTAGGTGAGCCTATGATTTTGGCAATGAATTTCATTCTAGGAGGTTTTTCATCTTATTGATTATTTGTGTTTTTAAACACGGATGATCGGCAAAGTTTTTCTCTCTAGCGTCAACCCCAAAGCTAGGGTAGAATTTATCGACAAGGTCTTAGGTGAGTCCTAATTTTATTAGTTGAGTCATTGTAAAAGTGATTTGGGAATAATTTAAGCTATTTCGCTAAATTATTTTATTACAGATCATTTGGTCTACTAGATCATATTGAGTTACAGAATTGTGTAAAAAATTATGAGGGTCTATAGTAAACAGGTATTCCCCCTTCGAGGGTTGAATTATTGTAATATTTGATTTAAAAATATTTTAGTGCATGGTCCCTCACAATCAGACACGCTGGCTAAAGTATTTGAGGGTGGAATAATAATTAATACCCTTTTGTGTCAATTAATTAATTTTTCTAGCAAAATAAGAATTAAATTCTAAGCCAAAAAATTAATTAATTTAGAGTAAAAAAATTAAAATTAGAGAAATTAATTCCTCCAAGTGTAAAATGACCAAAAAATTCATGGGTCATGAAGAAGTTAAATTTTGGAGGTCTCCCACCAAGACAAAAACGGATTTTTTAAGAAAAATTAAGCCCTTGGACCTTGGTGGTTAAGTCAAAGTCAAATTTTTGAGGAAATTGATCCAAATAATTTTTTTTGGATTAATAAAAAATGGTTTTAATGTGAAATTCGAAAATTCCTCAAAAATAAGTATTTTGGACGACAAAGACTAAAAATTGATCAAGTATTTATCGACAGTCGAGATTATTTTGACGGGAATCAAGTCAATTAGCCGTTATTTTCCACTCGGAGGGATTTCTCTATAAATAGAAGGCATTTTGCTTCTATTTTTCATCTTGATCTTTGGTTAGATATAATTTTGTAAACGCTGGTGTGAAGCCACTGTTCTATTGAGAACATTTTGAATTCATAATAAAAGACTTTGGGGAACAGTTCATGGTGTCTTTGTCCCATTGATTTGTGGTGTGTGTTGGGTATGTCTGTTCCTATATTGTGATTCAAATATTATATGAATTGTTATTTCATTTGTAGATGATAAGAAAATTCTATTGGTGAGTTTTGGGCTTATCTTAGGTGATCCGATTCATTGTATGATCTAATGATTTTTCTTAAGAAATATATAAATTTTGCAGGTTCCCTCGCCCTTGAGCTCCAAGTTCACAGACTGTAGGCTCAAGCTAACCTTGTTTGGACTTCAGATATTTTATGTGATTTTCTTATTTTGCTAAGGCCGTGGTTAATATCTATCTTTCAAAATACATTTTGCCATTGTCAAAATTTACAAAAAAATTATTTCTCAAAAAATCATTCCTCAAAAAATCATTCAAGCATTGTATATTTGTATATTTTGTAAATCAATTTTTTAATCTTTGTACATAAAATTTTCTAATCTTGTTTTGCAGCTAGGGTTTTGAGGTTTTGAATTTTTGTATATATGTCGGGGTTTTGGATACTTGTATTTTCATTTGTGTAGGTGAGATTGAAAAAGATTTGCTAGGGTTTGAGCTAGATCTAGGCCCTTCAGGGTAAGATCTAGTCTCCAATTTTTTTGCAGGGCCAACAACAAGGAATTATGCAGTGAAATTGAAGATCTGAAGCAAATTCAAATTTTTGGCAAGAGTTTCTAGATTTGTTAGGCCTCTAGGCCCAACAACCTCCTCCATCCTAACTGTCTAGCACTCCTAGCCTAGCTGCTGGCCTATTTTCCCCCTTGAAGCCCTAGCATGGCCTTTTCTAGGGCTGCCGTTAGCCTATTAGGCCCTCTAGGCTTAGCTGTAGGCCCGTAAGGGCCTCAACCTACCTTCCTAGTCCCTGTCGTGGGTGTTTTTGGCCTTTGTAGGCCTGGCCGTAAGCATCTAAGCCCTCGACCTCCCCTGAGATCCTTGCTGTAGGCCATAGAAGGCCTCCTCCTTGCCTCAACCTCCCTTTTTCCTCCTCCTCGACCCTTGTTTTCCCTTATCCCTCCTCCCTCTCCTAGCCACAACCTCTTTGTGGCTTGTGACAGGCGTTTCAGGCCTTAGAACCCTAGGTCGCAGCCCTCTAGGGCCTCTTGGCCATTTCCTTAGCTTAGCGGCAACCTCTCAAGGCTTGCTTTGAGGCCTTTTTGTCCTCTAGGCCCTAGACGCATGCCCATCAAGCCTTGCGTCCTCCCTTCCAGCCCTTCTCCACCTCAATGCTAGCCCTCTAGAGCCTAGCATTGCCCTTTCTTGACCCTCATTTGCCCTCTTTCCATCTCTGTTTGAGCATTTGATTTTGGGACTGAGTATTGGTGTGTTTTGTAGAGGTTTTTGGCATAATCTTTGGTGTTTGCAGGTGTACCAGTCATTGGAAAAATTTTCACAAAGTTGGGAAAGTGAACTTCAAGGCCTAAGGCCTAAGGGTTTGATCTCCTAACCCTTCTTATTGTTGAGAAATCTAGGGCATCATGAATTAGGTGATTTATTTTTAATTAGTAACTGCTTGTGAGTGCTTTTTATAGAGTTAGATTAGGATCTTCTTCTACTTACATTATTAGTGTTTTTCTTCATCAAACAACTACCAGTGCATGAACATAAATAGATAAGAGACACAAAATGTAGGTTATCAACTAGGGCCAAAACCTCTCACTCTTTGAGAGGAAAACCCACACAAATTCTTCTTATAGAGATTCCAATTGACGAATACCAAGACCAAGACCGTTGACCTATCTGCCACTCCAAGACCAAGACACAAGTTCTCTTGACAATCACTCTTCTTCTTATCTCCTCTTCCACTTCAACCTTCTTAGCATCATTGAGATCTTATTACTATCTTCACACTGAGATCTCCTTTATTGTGAGATCTCCCTATTGTCATATAACCGAGACCTTACTTCTGTGAGTCCTTGATAACACTGCACTGAGCCTTTATTACTTGATCATTTTAATCTCATCAAGTTTCTCCTTGCTGTACCGAGACAGAGTGTTACCTTTGATACTTTACCGAATTGTAGTCTCCTTTGAAGACAAATTTGTACCGAACTGTGTCACTGTAACTGATCTCTGTAGTTTTGTACCCTATTCGAGCTTCTTTCATTGCATTGATATTCGATCTTGCTTTTGCATTAGGCCACTCGAAATCCCAGAGAGATCCACACTTGTCCCTTCAACAGTCCATCCGAAAAACTCAAAGATGTATCCAAAATTCTTTGACTGTGGAATAGGCGGAGGTCCTTATATATAGTAGTCTGTCCGTATATATAAGCCGTCATGACCTCAACGAAGGGATGTGTCTCTAATTTTGGTGAGCTGACATGTGCCATTTACTTCCTTTGGAGGCCGACTTGAAGAGGAGGACTTGTGCTTGTTGTTGGAGGGCTATTTGACAAATCTATAGACTAGTATACATTTGTAACATGCCCATGAAGGACTCTCCATACATGACATTGACTCTTTGACTTTAATGACAAATCCTAAGGCTCTTAATGGGAGTCATCTAAAAATAAAATCTCTTAACCATGGAACCCATGAAGCAAGCATAATAATAAGTTTATTTTTCTTCTTTACATCATTTACAAACGTCATAATTACATGTCATTAGAAGACCGAACCTAGTTACACTTTTCAACACTCGCTCTTAACTAGGGAGGTATTCATAATGGTACTTGGTCATTATCAATCTGAAGAATTTCTCATAAGAAGAATCAGATTGGTAACCCATTTGTATAGCATCATATCAACCAACATTGTTACATAGCAAGGCTTTGACTAACAACTCTATCTCTTCACAAGATCTGAGCTCAATGCTGGAGAGACCTATGATTTGTAGACACTCTCATCATTGTCTCTCTCGGAACATATCCCACCTGTGTTCTTAGGGTGTGTTCCATGAGTGTTCCTATCTTGGACTCCCTAGTGCTCAAAGAATATTGGTCCTCCACGACTAGTCTTATCTTGGATGCTCTATCTCATCCTCAAAGAGTATTGGATGCCAAATGATTGCCCAATCCTCTCATTCTGTCTTCCCAAGTGAAGACCAGAATGATGTGTCTATCTCTCCCTCTCAATTAGGGAGGACATATCTATTCCTATAAAGGAATGTATTCATTCCTACAGAAGGAATGTACCTAAGCTCCCTCTTGGCTTAGGAATTTCCAAGTTTTTTCCATGTAAAAAACTTGTTTTCAGACTCCCTCTTAATTAGGGACCTACAACAGCTCCTTAGGTGGAGATTATGGGGCAACCAACTGCTTTGAACAACTCCTTCCTTCGGTGTCATGAAATTCGTTTTTGTTAAGGAGTCTTCATCTTTTGGGACTTCTTCATAGGGCACAAACCATCCATCACTTTCATCCATGAGTCAGTCATGCCATCATTCCTTTCATCAGAAAGTGATCCATCAGCCTACATCTGGTCTTGCTTCATGTCATGTTGCCTTCTTCATGTTATCTTCTTTGGAAGGATCTTACATCCTTCTACATGGTCCTCTAGGAAGACATCCATAGTTCTTCCCTTGGCAGTCCTGGATAATCCCATCCAGATACTTGTTCAAAATAAGAAATGAAAACTTAAATCAGACTTATGTTTGTGATGGTCTTTCATCATGACATCTTCCTTTAGGTATTGACATAGTGCATACATGTTGACACATCTCGCAAAGATATCCATTGTCAAGGGTCTCCATCTTTTTTCAAACTTCCATTATAGTCTTCATATCTTTCAGGGAGATTTCTTAGTCAAATCTTCTTGGTCTTTCGAATGTTGATTGCCTTTACCATGATTGCATATCTTATGATCTCTTCCTTCCTTTCTTCACACTTTTCAATCCTAGGAGCTTCCATTCAGAGTTCCTCAATTGTAGTCAACCACCTTATACTTCATATGAGGACATATTATGTTGATTTCATCTAGTGTGACCCATGCCTTCTTGCAACGTTTCATAGGAGGAGATTCCTTTCCTTTGATCATGCTTCTCAAGATAGAGCTGTGATCCATGTTACCTGCAACCATACAACACGACTTCATAATATCGAATACAAACATACATACCTCATTTACCTTTAGGTCATCTAGGCTTCTTTTGGTAGCTTCCTTGATTGAAAAGAGCTTCAGCCCCTTGATCTGCTTCATCTCTTATGTCATCATACCATCATCCCATGAATTCCACAAGTTGGAGTTCCTGATGAAACACTTGCTTCATATCTTGATTGGTGAACCTTCCGATGAAGATTCCATCAGAGAATCTTGAGGATCTTGCATATCCCTATCCAACAGATGTTACCTTTTGATTGATGTATGACGAGCCTTGTCCTGGATGACTTCTCTATCTTTCTCGTTATTGCCCAATAAAAATCTTAGGACAATCTTTCCTATAATGCCCATTGCATTGAATCTTAGCTATGAGGACCATTTTTTCCAAACTTCGCTTTCCTTCCTGCAAATGTTTGAATCCTTTCATTTTAACCTTAAACACTTTTGCTCTCAACCTGTCTTCTTCTATCTTGCATATAAACCACAAGTTGTTGAATGGGATAGCCTTCTTATCCTCATAGACATTTGTTACCTTGTTCATCAGTTAGTGCATTTAGAATAATGAGGATTATCTCCTTATCATCTCTCCCAGATCTTTGTAGTTGAGATCTTATGAAGATATCCCTTCATCCTTTGATACCTTCAATTTGTGTAGATCAAATCTAAGTGATATGAACTTCTTTATCTCATCTTCAGAGAATAGTTCTACCAATTTATCATATATCTCTTTGATGTCTCCAATCCTACTATATAGGGATGAGGGGACCTTTGATTGATTTCATAAGAATTGCTTGAGCCCTTTGATCCATTTTCATGTATTCAGATAATGCTTGAACTTCAGATGGCTTGGAGTCTTTTCTATTGAAATGACTTCACTTTCTTCGAGGACTATGTCTATCCTCCTTTTCCATGCAATGAAGTTCGATGACCAAACCAGCTTATAGATCTCCTTGCAAAACGAAGTCATTTTACTATATTAGATTATAGAATGAAAGATACTTACTTGACAAGTGAAGATGAACTTTTCAACTATCACTCCAAGACCAAGACACAAGTTCTCTTGACAATCCCTCTTCTTGTCTCCTCTTCCACTTCGACCTTCGTAGCATCACTGAGATCTTATTACTGTCTTCACACTGAGTTCTTCTCGCTATCATATAACCGAGACCTTACTTCTGTGAGTCCTTGATAACACTGCACCGAGCCTTTATTACTTGATCATTGTAATCTCATCAAGTTTCTCCTTGCTATACCGAGACAAAGTTTCACCTTTGATACTTTTCCTAATTGTAGTCTCCTTTGAACACTGAGTTGTACCGAACTGTATCACTGCAATTGTCACCTAAATATTCAGAGGTAGTCTCCACTTCTTGACAGCGAGATGACAACGAACTTATCTCTATAGTTTTGTACCCTATCCGAGCTTCTTTCATTGCATTGATATTCGAGCTTGCTTCTGCATTAGGCCACCTGAAATCCCAGAGGGATCCGCACTTGTCCCTTCAATAGTCCTTTTGAAAAACTCAGAGATGTATTTGAAATAGTGTTGCGAAAATCACAACTTTTTGAATGAGTCGATGTCATCGCCCGATTTTTATAAAGCTTTTTTTTGTTTCTTTAATTTTTCGAAAAATTGCTGAAAATATCATGATTTTTTGAAAAAATTGCGATCCAAACGAAAGAAATCGTGGGGCAATGGGTCAACGTGTTTTATAAGCAATTTGATGAGTTTTATTTCTCATTTTTAGCAGACAACAGACTTGTTTGAGAGCTGAGGAGGAGAGGAAGGTGTCTACTAGGGTAGAGGAGGAAAAAAACATGAGATTTTAGCATCCCAAGCAAGAGAACTTCGTGTTTGGACCAAATTTTGTTCGGCAAACCATGGTTTGCAGGAATGGGCTCCAAATTTGGCCATTTTGTTTTGTTTTTTTTTCTTGTTTTTGCTTGGGTTTCTATAATCCATTGATTATCAATGATTTTTGAGTGGATTTGATGGGTTTTTTTTTTTTTGTTCATTTTTGTTGCATAGAGTGGAGAGGGTTCATTTTGGTCAAAAATGCAAAAATTTGATTGTTAGATTTATTAGTTTAATTTTTTCTTGTGCTCTACTTTTTTGCATCATTTTTGATTGGGTTTGAATGTGCATTTTTCTATTATTATTGGATTGAGTTAAGGTTTTTCTCTTTTGTTGTTGTCAAAAATTCAATGTGTTGTGTTATGTATGTAATTTTTTTAATTTTTTTTTAACTTGCAATTCTTATTGTGCCATAAGTTCAACTTCAAACTTCATCTTACATTAAAACTCAAGAGTTAAACCAAGTTACAAACATGCCAAGGAAATTGGACCCTCTGTGGGAATTTGGTGAACCTGATGGAGGGTTTGATAAATCAAACTTGTCTTGCAAGTTGTGTGGGCATTGTTGTCGCACAGATTGTCACGACAATGCTCAGACCGGGGGTTGTCACCCTGATCCCCGATCTCTCCGTTTAAGCTGTCTCCTGAGGCTAAAGGGGGTAGACCCTATAGGATAAAGGAAGACCAACTGTGGAGCAGTTGGGTTGGGAGACATAGCAAGGCAATTTAGCACCTGATTGATTTAGAAATTAATGTACCAGTGCCTTATGGAGTTAATGATTAAATGATTATTTATTAAATGTTGCAGAAATATGAACCTTGTAAAACAATCATTTATCATCAAATAACCCAAGCGATGCAAGATGTTCAATAAATGCACATTGCTTTAACAATGATCCAGAAATTAAATTTCAAGAAAAATCAAATGCTTTAAATGATCATAAAATTTAAACGCTGACCAGCTACCACTTTCATATCGCTAACTTTAAATAAACATTTAAGTGCATTTAACTATAAAGAAGTGGAACATAGATACCAGAAAAGTCACAAAAAATGAATGTTCAGTTTTTAATTAAGCTTTTCAATTTTATTTTATTTATTTTTATATATATTTTTAATATAAATACAAAATTAACTAAATTAAACTAAATGAAACTCAAAATTATTAAATTAAAATCCTAAAATCACATAAATCTAAAAAATCAAAACAAAATATGAACCCATTAAAAATCTAAAACTTTTATTTAATTTATTTTATTTATTTATTTATTTATTTATTTATTTATTTTTTTTTTTTATTTATTTTTTTTTTTTTATGATTTAAATTTTTTAAATTTAAATGAAACAAAACTTTAAAATCTAAATAAAATCTAATCTAAACTAACACCTAATCTATATACATAAACGAAACAATATAAAATTTAAATTCTAAATAAAAGTTAAATCTAAGACTGAAAAAGAAACCTTTTATACCCTTTATATATAATATATATATGTATGTATTTTTATATTTTTTATATTTTTAAATGAAACAAAAACAAACAAAACAAAATGAAATTTAAAATTATTAAGCAAAAATCCTAAAAGAATATATTTTTTTTTTTTTTTTTTTTTTTTGGTTAATTTCTAAATTAAAAATCAGAATAAAAGCTAAATCTCTTCTAAACTAAAAATCCCCCAAAAAAATGAAAGGAACCCTTTATTTTTAATCATTTAAGATTTTTATTTATTTAATTTATTTTTGTTTTTTTGTTTTTTTTTTTTGGTTATTTCTATAATTTTATATATATTTTTTAATATGAAACAAAACTAAACCTAAAAAAAAAGGTTTGATTCTAAAATCAAAACCTAAGCTAAACTAGGACCAAAATCAAAATCTAAGAATATCTAGTTCTAAAACTAAATTCCAAGTGAAATGAACTGAAAAAAATCTAATTTTAAACAAACTAACACCTTATCATATATACAACGAAAAATGAAAATTGATTATTATTAAATCTAAATCCTAAATGAATAAAAATTTAATTAGAAATAAAAATCTAACGCATGAACAAAAATGAAATGGAACACATGCGCAAAACTACATAAAAAATAAATAAACGAAAAAGCTGAGAAAATCTAAACTTAAATCTATCTACGCTAACTCTATACAAACAAAAGCGAAGAAGAGAAATCAGGATTTTTATGAGTGTAGGTTTGTGGATATTCGACAACAGAAGGTGGAGTAGGTGAAACCGCAGAAGGGAAAGAAGTGCAGATGCTGGCTTAGGGGCTACATATAGGCAGTGGAATTGTACTCAGCAAGGAAAAGGTGGGATGCAGGAGGATCAAGCTCATGCAGCGACAAGTGATGGCGGAGGGCAAGGGAATTTTGTTGTAGGTGTATGGAATGATGGGGAGATCCATAGGAAGAGTAGGACGACAACAGCTTAATGAATTTGCAGGTCAGCGTGAGGTGTGACGGCTGCGGGCAGAATCCAGGACGTGGAGAATGGCAGACATCAGATAAATGGCAGCGATGAATGTAGGCCGATGAGGGATACGTGGAGGTGGGCCAAACAGCAAATCGATGGAGGGAGAGTTGATGGGTAAGGAAGAAGGTAGCGTGTAGGAAAAGGACTTGCAGTGTGGAAGAAATGGGCCAGTTTGCAGGTTGATAAAATGAGGAGCTGCATAGGGTGATCAGGACTTTGCGCAAATTTGAAGAGATCTGTAGGTAGAGATTGGCTAGAGGTGTGACAATGATACTTGGGAAGATTGCTGAGGGAAGGAGCTGAGAAGTTTAATAGCAGTGCTGAAAATTGGCACAATCCAAGAGCCTGCCTAAAAAAATTTAAAAATTTTTCTTGCGGAAATGAAACCCCAACAGACAGATAGGTTGGAGAGCTTTGGATTTCTTCAGAAAAACTTTGCAAGTACTGATCCTGAGGCCAGATCTTACCCTCCAGGGCCTAGATTTGGCTTCAAACAAAAATTTCTTCTCAGACCTGCAACCTGCAATTGCAAAAACCAAAAAAAAAACCCAAAAGTAAAATGCGCAAGAAAACTAAAAACCCTAAAAACCAGCTAAATAATTACATTAATTACAGCTCAGAGGCTCTAAATAGCCAGATTCGTCAATATGCCACAAAAATATTTTTAGAATTTTAAATTTAATGTGAGATGCTTCAAAACTGAGAAAACCCTTCATGCATTCATAAAAAAAAAAAATTCAAATGATAAGTCCGAGATCAAAATTGGCTGGGCTCTTTCAGAAAACGCAATGCGGGAGTTGGCTGGTTCAACCGAGAACTTCCCCTAATGCCCGGTAAACTTAAAATTAAGGATATCCTGCACAACTTAAATCAACCATTAACATAGAGGGAGGAAACAACAGTGAAATTTAGATCAAATGGAGATACCTGCCATTATATTCAGAAATTAAACTATCATTCAAATCCCAGAGGTCAGAAAAGATACTTGTGCCTAAATCAATCTTCATCAAGCTATCATCAATGGATGAAACTAAATTTATGCAAAAAAATAAAACATCTTACAGCATTTCCAGAAGAGTAACACCAGCAAGATTTTCAACCCCAAAGTCTTTCTTTATTGCACAAAAAATGACTACAAGAGAGTTTTCTTTAGCACCAGACTCTAAGATCGAATGATCTCAAATGACCCCTGACACTCTATTTAAAGGAAAATTTCCCAACGGCTAGTTTGAGGGATCCATGTCAAAATGATCTTGACCGTCGATGAGGATCAAAATCTCTTTTAATCTCATTCGTCAAAATTTTAAATGCATATTAATATATTAAAAAATCAAAACTTTGAATTTATTTCCTCAAAACTTTGACTTATTTATTATTTTATTTTTATTATTTTTTTAATTTTAAATTTATTTTTGTATTTTATTCTTTATTTTTTATTTGTTTTATTTTTATTTTGGATCCTCGAACTTAGCCTTTGGAAAAAACACCTAGGACCTAGGAAATTAGGACGTAGGACTTATGAGGGGTAAAACATTTTTCTTAACCCTTCAAGACACTTTACATTCATGATCTTTTACAATTTTACATCTCAAGGGGGAAAACCCATTTGACATAGACCCTCATAGACCACCCAGTTCTGCAACACAACTATAATCTAGCAGATTAAGCAACTTGTAATAACCTAACCAAATAGTTAGAATTATTTCCAAATTACTTTTACATAGACTCGAAGCACACTAGGATTCCCCTAGGATTCTAATGACAAAATCCATTCCCACTTTGGGGTTAGGCTGAAGGAAATCTCTGCCAATCATGGATCGGTGAGACAAAAAACCTTCCGGAACGTAGATTATCACTAAAAAATTAGGTTTGCCTAGGCAATTTACATACATGACGCAAATTTGCTAAGATTATTTACAATTTACACATGCAAACTGGTTTTACAACATAACATGATCGGGCTGATGATGACAATCGAATGGCACAGACACGTTGATCAAGCGCTATCCCTTTTGCGAAAAAGGGGGTGTACTGCTATGGGTAGTTGACACGTAGTGGTCAACATGCGTCATATGTAGGGGGGGTTATAGATTGAAGTATCACCTTGCAAAAATCCCTGGACATGAGGTAGGGCCTTGCAGCAATACAAATGCCGAAATCATCCAAAGAGCCACCAGATCATTGGAAGAATTAGAGCAAGACAAAGTGACCAAAGCAGATTTGAAGAAGCAACTAGCAGGGAGAGTGTTAGGAGGTGAATATGAAAGTGGCACTGGTTCTACTTCAACAGCAATGCCTACAACCAACCCTATAGCTACCTCATCATTTTTTGTTCCTAGAACCATGGTTGGTTCACAACCATATATCACTTCAATGCTTTAAAAAAAGGAGAAAGAACAATCTGATAAGTTGTTGGGCAAGTTTCTTCTTTGGAGTGATATTCCTTTCAACGTTGCAAGGAATAATCCATTTTTCCAGCCTACTATTGATGCTATTGTAATTGTTGGTCCAGAGTACAAAATCCCTTCCTATGATGACTTTAGAGGCCGCATTCTTCAAGATGAAAAAGTTGATTGCACCAAAAGATTGGAGGAGTTTAGGGCATCATGGGCACAAACATGATGCACTATGATGTCAGATGGTTGGACCGACCAAAAGGGGAGAACCATTATAAACTTCATGGTTAATTGTCCCAAGGGGACAATGTTTATGAAATCTGTTGATGCATCTTCACATATCAAAGATGCAAAATTATTATGTGATTTGCTGGATGTGTTTATTTTGGAGGTGGGTGCAGAACATGTTGTCCAAGTCATAATGGACAATGCTGCAAATTATGTTGTTGTTGGCAAGATGATTATGGAGAGGCATCCTACTTTATTTTGGACACTTTGTGTTGCACATTGTATTGATTTGATGTTGGAGGACATAGGAAAAATTTCCTTTGTCAAGGATATTGTTGACTCATCAAAAAACATTACAAAATTTATATATAATCATGCATCTGTGCTTAGCTTGATGAGAAAATTCACCAACAACAAGGAGTTGGTGCGCCCTGCCATCACACGGTTTGCCACCAATTTCATATCTCTTTCATCTCTCTTGAATTCTATGTGGGATGTGGAGAATGTTTCTTTTAGATGAGTGGTGTGCTTTGACATTTAGTCGCAAACCAGAGGGAGAAGCCATATGCAGATTAGTTTCATACAAAGAAAACTTTTGGGCGGGAGTGCAGGAGGTGTACAACGTTATTGAACTTTTGATAAAGGTTCTTTGATTAGTTGATGGTGAGAAGCCCTCAATGGGCTATGTGTATGAGGCCATGGACAGGTTCAAAGAATCCATTCGGGCCTACTATGATGATAAGGGAGATGAGGGGTTTCAAAGACAACTCCTCCTATGGGAAGTGATTGATGAACGATGGAATAACACACTCCATCGTCCCAATCATGTTGCAAGGATCTACCTGAATGCTGCATTTTCTTGCCCATGTGGGTTCTTATTTGATGCTGAGATCATGGATGGATTCTTAACCTATGTTCAGAGGATGGTGCGAGCTCCAGTGGAATGTGCAGAAATCTCCAAAGAAATGGAGATATACAGGATGGCATGTGGCACATTTAGCTTTGAGATCGCTATGGTTGATAGGAAGACTAAAATGTTAGGTATTTTTTAGTTTGTTTCAAATTTCATTGTCTCTTCAAATTCATAACTTCATACTTTGCTTTAACTTTCAAATTTCATTTTTTTCTTATGTTTATCTTATTTCTAATTTTGTTGTAGATGCATGGTAGGCTCGCTATGGTGCCAGAGTACCTCATCTGCAAAAGCTTGCCATTCGAATCCTCAGACAAACATGTAGCTCCTCAGGATGTGAACGCAACTGGAGTGTATTTGAAAAAATTCACAACAAGAAGTGCAATAGGTTAAACTTAAAACTTAAAATATTCCAAATTTCCAATTAATTTTTTGAATTCATTCAATAATTTTTTTTTTATAATTATTATTTTATGATCTTTGTATAGGTTGGAGTCCCAACGACTTAATGACATGGTTTATGTCTACTACAATCTTTGATTGTGGGTGAGGCAACTTGAGAGGATACCTGATATGGAGGCCATCTCATTGGATGGGATTGACAACACTGCAGTCTGCTGCATGGAGGGTTGAGGCCGAGAGGCCTCTCATGGAGTCTGTCTATGATTGGTTAGAGCAGGAGGTAGTGGAAGGTGTAGAAGGGGAGGAGGAGGAGGTGACACCACCTACCCAGGCTACCCCTGCCACTAGTAAAGGATGTGGTCTACCTGCTATAGTTCTTAGTCCTTAGCTTCTATAGCATAGCAGAGTCCACTACCAACTCCACCGGCATTTACTTCTAGAGGGAAAGGGAAAGCTATTGCATTTTCTAGCAAGAGGGGCAGAGGAAATCAATAGTATTAGTTATTTGGTTCATTTCATTGTATATGACATTATGGCTCATGATATGAGATACATTATTATATTTTTTGTTGATATTTTGAGGCTGAGTTGGGACTCAGGAGTCGGGACTTACTATTCAGAGGCATTAGAAATGATATTACACATCTTATATATTAGTTCTTTTATCATATTTATGTGACCGTTGAACCTTCTACAGATATACAAACATGCCTTGAGCAAGTAATCCTTTGGAGTTGACAACAACTAGGGGTTTATCAAATTCATCCTCAAAGTGGGTGACCTAGAGTTAATTCCTAATTGGTGGCCAATTTCCCGTGTGTACCTGTTAGAAGGTTCTGACCAAAGCCTTGGTCGTTCAACTTGTTGCCCCTCTTTTAGTAGGGGTACTCTAGGACTTCTTGGCCATGCCATATAAGCCTTGACGATGTGTCTTATAGCCCTGCAAAGCCATGTGGGTGTGTGTTGTTTGTGAAAGTGACTCTTAGATCCCTGTTTGTGTTGACAACCATGACTATTTTTGGTATTGTTTATTTCATGACTTGTGTGCCTCTATGGCATTGCTGACTTACCCTTGGTGGGTGTTGAATCCCTTCCTTGATGGATATTCTTATATCTCGGGATGGTGTGCGTCTATCATGAAATAGGCATTGCGAGGAATCATGGTTTAAGGGAGAATTTGCATCCAAAAAGCCTTGTAAGGGTGATCACCATCTGTACTTTTCCCTGTCATTATCCCTTTTGATCCAAGTGCACCCCCTACCCCACATGTGCCATGTGTCTTATGTATTTTGCACTCTCCCTTGGCCTTGGTTTTGCATCCTGATAGTCTCATAGTTCACAATGCATTTGCATCTTCCAAGGCATCATGTTACAAGTTTTGAGGCACAAAAGGTGTTCATTTGATTCTTTATGCCTAGATGAATCGCTTGTCTTTCGAAGCAGTCTGAATGTTGTAATATTGCAAGGAAAATTTTGCCCTAGGTTTCGTTAAATAGATAGGGTTTTAATAACAATTATTTATTTATTTATTTATTTTATCTAAATTCAAGCTTCTGTGATTCATAATGTTTAGAGAACTGGCTCTTTGGATCAATCACATTAGTATTTTTTGGGGTCGATTTTTCGAACCGTCTAGTGTGGTTCATTATCAGGATGAGAGGGAGGCCTTGATCTAACAAGAAAAATAAATACAATATGTTTTGTTTTTGTTTTCATGTACAACATATTGATTCAAATACAAAGTATATAATTTCAATAAACAATGCTAACTAATAATGTAATAAACCCAACAATATATTCCAACGTACCATCAACCAATGAGATCCAAATATAATACAAATAGACCCTAACAAGTTCAATTTGTATAAAAATACCGTAATTAGATAAATAAATTTGGTCTACTCAAATACCCGAGTTGGCCTTAGGTCTATACTCGTTCTGCCTCTAAACAGTCTTGGATTTGTTTTAGCTTAACGCTCGCACTTAGGACTTTGGGTTTGTGGATCGACTTTTGAAACCCTGGGAGCTGCAATTGGTACCTTTAACCTCGTAAAAATATTTGGTCTGCTACATGAACCAATGAAAATGAACTCAGGAGACATTTTCAGCCTCAGAAAAATCGGATTTACAAACTAAATCACTTTCAGAATTTTCAGTCTGTCGTAAGATCACTTCTGGAATTTCGGCCTATCACAACATGACCACAGGATCCACGTCTGTTGCAAAAGGGCTACAAGAATCTTGTTCTGTCTTCACTTGGTCTCAAGATATGTGGTTTGCATCATGAATAATACTCCTGTTTTCCACAAAGCAAATACGTAAGGCCTTAGACTGGTTTGTCACAAAACTTTGCCATGGTTTGACCGTCAAACCAACTTGTAGGACCTCAGGGATAAATTCAAATTATATTGCTTTAGGTGGATGTTGCCTTAGAAAAGATTTGTTTAACTTGTTAATCTTCTTCAGACTAGAGACTTTTTTCAATAACTCGTCCCAGAATAATGTAGAAAAATAGGAAATTAGAACCAACTAGGGTGGAATCTTTAACCACTGAAATTATGAGGAGAGAAGGGTTCTTAAAACCCTCAGAGCCGCAACTCAAGAAAACAGATGATATGATCCACAATTGATGATGCCCCATTTGATCTTAACCCTCTTTTATTTATAAATTTTCCATGGGCTCCAAAATGTGAGGGGTTGTGGATGCAACCCCTAATTTTGGGTTTCTGAGCCCCAACATAGGAAAAATTGGGTTTTTACCCCTTTAACAAGGCTATAGCCTACGGGGTCGGATAGGCTATTTTGTCCTCCATTAGCCATCAATTTTGAGAGGACATTACAATCCCCCCTTCTTGAAATTGCTTGCTCTCAAGGAATTGCAGATTAGGATGCTGTAAAACTCGTTCTCCTTCCCATGTGGCATCTTGTTCGAGAAGGTTCTTCCATCTAATAAGATATTCTGAAATTACTCTGCCTCTTAGTCTCTTTTCTTGTACAACCATGATTGCTTATGGAATTAACTCCAATTGTCCTTCTTCATCCAACGAGGGTGGTTTGATAAGTAGTGACCCACTACTCAACAAGCTTCTCGAGAAAAGAAACATGGAAGACATTATGAATTCTGCTTTCTTTTGGCAATTCTAACTCATGCGCCACCTCTCCTATTTTTTGGAGAACTTTATAGGGTCCATAAAATCTTAGCTTCAACTTTTCAACACTTCTTTTCTTGAGTGTAGATTGCCGATATGGTTGCAATCTCAAGAATATGAGGTCCCCTACCCCAAAATTGCACTTTGTTCGGTGCTAGTATGCGTAAATCTTTTGCCGATTTTGGGCAGCATACATGTTTTCTCTGAGTACCGTGAGAATATCCTGGCTCTCTTGTATCCAATCTTTAGCTAATGGGGCCTTACTGTCTCCAAAAACAACGTCAAGAAGGGATGGAACATCATAACCGTGCAGTACTTTGAAAAGTACCAACCCAATAAGCAAATGATAAGTGGTGTTGTAACAATGCTCCCCGAGATATAACCATTTGATCCACGCCTTTTGCTGACTAGTTACGTAGTTACGTAAGTATCCGTCAATCCATTTATTCACAATCTACATTTTTCCATCTGTTTGCGGGTGATAGCTAGTGCTTGGGTTAATTCTGTACTGACTAGCCTGAAGAGTTCCTGCCAAAATGCCCCCAAAAATCTACTATCCTGATCAATGACTATATTTTTAGGCAGTCTATGAATTATGAAAACTTCTCTGAAGAAGAGTTTTGCTACCCGCTTGGCTGAGTAATCTGTGGGGATCGCAAAGAAATGTGCAAATTTTGTCAAACTGTCAACCACTATATCGATGTTAATTTTTAGGGCTAGATTGTTCTATGATGTAGATAATTGCATTTTCAAACTTTTTCATTATTTATATATTACATTCACCCCATAACATCATATCATTAATACCAATTATGTAGAGAGAACAATCAACATCAACAATGCAGTGGAACGGTAAGGAACATTAGAAGAAAATCATACCTAATAGAGACACCCCAATTTAGGTCAGAGACTAGGGCAAAACCCCACAAGGGAGAAAACCCAACCAAATTCTTCTTCTATTAGACATTCATTAATTGTTCAGCTGAGAGACAAAGTACAATGACAATGAGATACAACATTCACATAAGGCCTCGTAGGGCCAACCTGAGTCAGTTCACAACTTCGTTTGTGAACTGAACGAAACAAGTCCAAGAGAGCTGCTATTTTTTTACCCTCGAGGAAAAATCGTAATTTTCATTAAGATTATAAAATTACATGCTGTAGATGCTTATAGAAGCATATGCTATAAGTTGGGGCGACTCACCCTTAAAAATGCTGAGTACAAAAACCTCCATGGGGAGTGCTGATAGTGATAGCATATTTACATGTCAATATATATATATTATATATATATATATATATATAATATATATATATATATATATATATATATATTACAACATAGTGTTCAGTTAGGATATATATAGGATGGAGATCAAAAATTTACAAAAACAGGCCCTTCAAGCCCCTATACTCTGATGTCAATATATGGTCTATGGTAGAACTGGTAATGTTCCTTGTCCAACTGCTCCAGAATCAGCCATGAACCCCTAGGCCTGACCGCAGCCTCCTTGGAAAGATGGTCGGAAACTTGATTGCATTCCCTGTGGATATGGTGACAAACAATGGAATCAAATTGGGCCCTTAAACGAAGTGCGTCATCCAATATATGCCTCAAAGAAAAAGCATGACAGATAGATATATTGTTGAACCAATTAATAATGATCTTGGAGTCTTCATATATTTGCAGATGTCTACACTGTTTTTCTAATGCAAATTGTAGAAGATGTCTGAGGGTGATTAGTTCAACAAAATTGTTTGTGCCATTGCCCAACCCCATCTGGATTTTGAAAAAGTGAGTGTCAGATAGTTATAATATGGCTCCCCCCCCCCCCACATCCCATCTCTTGTGCATAGCCATCAAAATAGGCCCAGGGGATATTTTTATCAATTACTTCAGGGATAACAGTGCGTGGGGGGCAGGTTGCTGATCATCAGGTATTAAGGAATAGATGGATAGTACCCGGGCAGAGAGAAGATTCCAGAGAGGTGTTATGTTTTGATAAATTCTTTCGGATTAATCACATCATGAGTTTTTGGTCGACGTTTCGAACCATCTAATGTGGTTCATCATCAGGGCAAAGGTGAAAAAATCAGTCAATTAGAATGTTTAAATAGCAAAGATGCATCTGTTCCAGAGTTAGCCGTTAGGAAATAGCTGTTATGAATTAGCCGTTAAAAGAAATAGTTGAATAAATTTATTATTATTTTGTTATGTTTTATTTTAATTTATTAATATTTTTAGTTAAAATAATATTGAATTCAAAATTAGTTAGATTAATTTAATAATATAATAAGAATTAAATATTTTGTAAATATATAATTAAAAATAAGTTTAATATGGTTATTATTAAAAATGAATAATATTCAACAATTATATTTAAATATTATTATATTAAAAGATTGGATAATATTTTAATAGGGAGGTCAAAGAGGATATAAATTGCAATATAAAAATAAAAATAATCAATTATTAATTATTATATATATATTAAAAAAAAATTATGAAAAGAGGGCAGGGATCCAACTTCTACTTAACCTCCAACCATCGTCCTTGTTAAGATTAATAGAACATTTTTCAAATTCAATGGCTTCTCGAAGCTTCCTATGATGGAAGTGATCAATCTTGGTGATGACCCGGGAATCCTCGATGCAGACATGGTGATTGGATTTCATTGCATGTTCAGTTAAAGCCGAGGAACGAGAGCGGTTGTGCTTAATATCTGCTACATGTTCTTGGATTCTCTGGTTAATGGAGCGTTATGTTACTGAATATAAGCTTGTTCCTAGCAAGCCAAATGGCCTAGTAGAAAAGGATAGGAATATTCCGGGCCTTTAGTGGCCTAACCAACGACCACCAAGTATGCCAAGCCTCCTGAATAGAATTGCCCTGACATCAGGTGGGTAAGGGAAGAGAAGAGAGGATCAGTCCCCAGAATTCCATTGTAACAGGACAGTGTAGAAAAAGATGATCAATGGTTTCAGAGTTTTGACGACATAAGCAACACCATGAAGGTCCATTAAAGGAGCGTTTCATGAGGTTATCCCCGGTGGGTGCTTTGTTTTAGAGAACGGTCCACATGAATAGTCCTAGAACGAGGGGGGGGGGGGGGGGCGCTTTCATCTTCCACAGTATAATCCACCACCTCTTAAGAACTGGTGGTCAATAAGCAGAAAATATGACAGTGTATCCATCCTTGGGGGTATATTTGCCGTGCTTTGCCTTTTCCCATATCAATTCATCGTCCCCAACAATGATCTTGACATGAGATTCTGTGAGAGCATTAATGTAGTTAAGCTAATCTTGATGCTATATGTCTGGCATGCCTAGTTGGATTGCTGATTTCCAAGCTTGGGAGAAACAATTGGAGTTCCCAGGGTCTGCAATCTGATCAAGATGTGAGATTCCTATGTTGGATAATAATGTGATCAATTCTTGTGGTAAACTGTATGCATTGCCACTTCCTGTCCAAGAGTCCAATCCTACTCTAACAGAGGTACCTAACCTAATCTTCTAGGTTAGACCATCACTTATATATGAAATAGATTTAAGAACTTCTTTCTAGATTATTGAGATGCCTGTCTTGTTGCAAGAGCGTAATCTAATCCAATCCAGAATACGAAGGGGGTAAATATATTTATGAAGTACAACCTCAGTCCATAGACCATGTGTAGTGAGACTCTGCCACCCCAATTTGGCTACTAGGGCGGTGGAGAAATGAGTCAGGTCCCATTTCTTAGGTAGGGCTATTAGTTCCCAACGGACCTAGGCATATATTTATCCATCTTGTCTTCCCTTCCATAGAAATCTGCAACCTAGTTTTTGTATTCTCATAAGTAGGCCCCTTGGGATTCAAGCCAAGGACATCCAATAGGCATGAGTTGCTTCCAAAACAGATTTGATGAGTACAAGGCGACCGACCCTCGAGAGGTATTTATGATGCCAGATATTGAGTTTGTGTTCAATCTTTGCCACCAGCCATATCCAATCTACAATTCTATAATGCAAAGGCTTAAGACGAAACCCAAGGTACCTGAGGCCATCATCCATAGATTGTAAAGTAAAGGGGAATCTGTGAAGTGCGAAATGAATCTCATGGGGAGAGCAACCAGATGTTGTAATGGTAGATTTACTGTCATTGGTCTCCATGCTTGTAGCAATGCTAAATAGCAGCATAATAGAGTATATATCTGTCAGATCTCCAATACTCCCATTAAGGAAAAATAAAGGTGGAGTTGAAGGCTTCATACATGCGACCTGAAGTACGACATTCCTCAATAATGCTTAGAAGGTCCTCCCCAAGTATGTCAAAGAAAGCAATATAGAACTCAACAGGCCAGCCATCTGGTCCAGGGATCTTATCCTTCTTAAATCATTTAAGTGTGCACTCTAGTTCCCCCATCGAGATAGGCTTAAGCAGATCCTCAACATCCTCCTGTTCCACATAGCGAGGAAATAAACCAGCCATTCTTATGACTTTGGCCAACGATGCATTGCAAGGAGCCCTATATAGGTTCTGGAAGTGTGATGAGCCGAGGGACGCCAGTTGTTGAAATGATTGTACTCGCTGTCCCTGATCATTTGTCATTTGCTGAATAGTATTGATAGCACGACAACCATTGGCGAATTTATGATAGAATTTGGTATTATCATCCCCCTCTTTCAGCCAAATTGCTCTGCTTCAGAGTCTCCATGATTCTTCCCTGTCATTCAAAATTTTATCCCGTTCAGCGACAAGAGAAGTGAGAGGTGTCTTAAAATCATCAAACAGATAGCCTCTTTCATGCTCATCCTCTAAGCTCATAATCTCAGACTCAATTGTTCGAAGGGAGTCATCATCATGCAATCGTTTGTTATGGGCCCATTTCATGGGAATACGCTTTAGGCTGATGAGATTATGTGAGAACCCCTCTGATATGGTTCAGCCCGAACTTGGAGGATTTGCCTTCGAATATTCAGATACAAGACGAAGATACTCAGGATCCTTCAACCATGTTGCATTGAATTTGAAAGGTGTTTTGGGCTTATGATCGTGGCCATTGATCCCAAGATACATGGGGGAGTGATCTGACAAACCCCCCCTATCCAACCCAATGTCTGTAATCACAACAATTCCCTAATAGTCTCTCCTTGATAAGGAAGTGATCCAATCTTTGGGCCAGCATAGCATCCCCAGTCCTTTTGTTCCTGCAAGTCGGCTGAAGTCAAGCCATGGGTATATCAATTAACCCATGCTCCTCAAGGAGGGATTCAAATGTATCAGATAGGGAGTCAGTCTGGGCATTGTGTCCCCATGATTCAGCATGTCCAATTGAAAAATTAAGATGACTACCCAAAATTATATTATCAGCTTGAAGGGGACCTGATCTGTGGAGATGTTCCCAGAAGGTGACCCGATTGTGGCAGGGGCCATATACATTGATCAGCCATATATCTAAACAAAGATCAGATGAATAAATGTTCGCCCCAATGTATCCAAACCCTCCCCAGCTATTGGATAATTTGACCATTCTAGGATTGAACCCCAAAGCCCGAGTGTCTCCTGTAAAAAAATGACATCCACCCTCTTTGTATTCAAGAGTCTGCGAAAGGCTAGTTTTTTGACGGGATTAGCTAACCCTCGGCAATTGAAAGAGAGCCACTTTATTGGGGGGAAGACACCAGGGTATTTTGTGCTCTAAGAACTTGATTAATAGCTAGTTGAAGACCAACAATGCATCTATACCAGCTTGTAAAATAACTGTCGAAATAGAGGAGGGATGACCCTGAGGTAGTTTAGGAAGCAGATGAGGGGAGATAATTCCAATACCACAAGAATCCTGAGTCGGAGGGCGATTCAGGGATCAAAGGTTGTACGAGTGGGAGTGGGTAGAGGAGTCCGATGCCTCCGAGGGAGTAACCGTTAGGTTGTGCTCTGGGAAGGAGGGAGGGGTACAGGAAAAGATAGGGGAGGGTTGATTCAAGGGGCAAGTCAAGGAGGGGGGAGCAAATACAAGTGCAGAGCTACAATGAGATGCAATGGAGAATATCACAGACGTAGAAGATGTAGGGGAATTGATAAAGGAACAAAGATTGGAATTACCCGAAGAAAGCACAGTAGCCGCCGCCGCCCGAGCCCTGGTGAAAGGTGGCAAGGGAGGCCGAATTTGAGTTGTGCCATGCTTCTTCTTATGAGCCTTTGCAGTAGTCACTAGTACAGTGCCTGAAGGAGCGAGACAAACTTGTGCATCCGGGGCGATCTCCTAATCCACAGGTTGATGTTCCTCTGCAGTGGTATTCTTTACCAAGGGGCATTCCTTATAAAGATGCCCGACTTTGTGGTAGCGACGACATCGGAAGGGTACCCCTTCGTAATCGAGGATCTGAATGCAAGTGAAATGCTTCCAATAGAGAGTGATTTGTTCCCCTAATCCTTCTTGAGTGTCTAGATGAACCAGTATCCGAGTCAGGGACATGTTACCAGATGAAATATAGGATTTATCATGGTCCAGATAAGTGCCCAGAGCATTGCCAATGCACTTGAAAATGTCGTTAGACCAAAAATGCAAAGGCAAGTTGGGGAGTCTTACCCAAAGGGGTCAGGCTCCCAATTGTTGCTGCTCTGGATCAAACATAGGGCTCCATCTCTTGAGCAGGACCGAGGTGAGCTCGATGTGCCAATACTTGGAGAGTACCCATGATGTGTAATCAACCCTCTGGAAGCGTAGAGTGAACCAGCCTCGTGCCAAGGTGGTAACAATCGGAGGTTCTGATAGTATGTGCTCCCAAATCTTCAAGATCCACTGTTGAAGCTTGGCTGATGAGTAGGTGCACCCTCAAATGCGCCCAACCAGGACCCGATCCGCAATATCCACAACTTCCCCCATTTTTATACCTTCCTTAAGGCAGAGTGATATGTCTTGATTCTTTGCCTTGACACACTTTGACTTTTTTCCCTGCTTTGCTTGCTTGTCGTGCCGAGCACCCAAGGAGGGTTTAGGTGGAAAATCTTGCTCTTTTGTCCTCTGTTTAGAGTCTCCTTCTGCCGGGCAAGTCAGAGTCCCTTCGAAATAACCCAATGAGGGTGGGCCAGAAACAAGGGTATTCGGATGGGTAGAGCAAGGTCTATAGGGTATAACCGAAGGGTTTGGTTCTGGCATAGAGGGAGAGGGGTAGGTTGAAATGTCGACAAGGGGAGAAATAGAATAACCTGATGGGTAATAAGGGGGAGCAAGGTCTATGCAGGAGGCTAGGAAGTGTAGGGATGCTGGAGAGGGAGGAGGGGTAACATAATCTGACCAAGGGAGGGAGACATTGGGTAGTTGATTGACCAGACACGAGGGATTGGGATCTGATAGCAATGACAAGGAAACCGCCAAGGGGAAACCATCATGGGAAGCAGGAAGCGAGGACAAAGACACATCTGTTATCGGGGGGGGGGGCATGTGGTTGTCCAGATGGGCACTGATGCGAATGGATCTTCTGAATAGTCCACCTGATCCATCTCCATGCTTCTTTTAACAACAACCCGAGAGATATCCGTGCCAGCTGCCAGATCAGTCAGTGATGCAGGTATGCCCCGGAGAGACTACGGAGGGTAAGTCGGAGGCGTCGGTATGCAGGGTAGGGAGCGTGATCGGGGCAGACGATGTGCAGAGTGACTTAGGAGGAAAACCCTAACCCGCCTCTATGCAGGTTTGAGGTAGATGCAGACGCTCCATCCTCTTCAAGAGAGCTGCTATTATATCACTGTCATATACAATATCATATCTACGATAGAGACACTATCACATTTGTCATCCATCATGTTATTACCGTCATCAAGAGTATGTTACCATCAAGGTCATTGCCATGTCAATCATCAAAATCACAGTAATGTCAGTCATCAAATGCCATGCAGATCATTGTCACATATTAGGAGTATGTCAATTGTCAACTATCATCAAAGTCACTGTCAACAAGAGTATGTTATTACTGTCATGAAGTTTATTCTAACATATGTCATCATCACGACCCTTGTCCATATACCATTGTCATACTGAATTGAAGTTGTTGTCACTATTATTCATTAATGTCACTGATATATATAAGGTTACTGCTACATCAAAGACCCTGTAATGTCAAGGTTCCAACATATATACAATTGCCATAGGTCATTTTTACTCTTCACTCATACGCACACACGTCATAGTAACATTGATCATTGAAATCCAAACCACAAAGGATACTAATGTGAGCTGTTGTAGTATGTATGCTAGCCTTGACAAATATGAGCCATAGAGGGTGATGCGAACCTCAGAAAGTATGAATATAAACCATAGAAGCAAAAAGTGAACCACAAAAGCAATAATACGAGCTACTGTAGTCAATAATGAGCCACTGTCATTATTTGCAAAACATTATACTCAAGAGCGAGCCACTGTGATGTGATATAGTGGCTTAAACCATAGGGTATAGCGATGATGCCATCTAGCCTTAGATGAATCATATAATGATGATGCTACTGTAATGTGATGATGCTCATAGGACTGTGATACCTTTGAGATGTCACACATATGTAGTGATGTCAAATACGATGTTACAGAAGTTTCAGTGCGTGCCATAAGGAATAGATCCCAACTACAATAAAAATATTGAGCCAGAAATATTTGTGCAGGCTGCAGAACAAATTATAAAAGCCACCAATGTGTGCCGTAGAAAAATTACTGCGAGCTAGAGAAAGCATGCCGTAGAAAATTCAATGTGAGCTAGCGTATTAGCCACTGTAACAATGCTCACTTTAATGAGGCGTATGAGCCACTGTGATAATGATGCGTATCATCGCTGTAACAATGCGTATGAGCCACCACTGTAATGTGACCCTTAGATCAGATCAAACCATTGTAAACCTGTGCGAGCCATATAAGATATGCGAAACATTGTAAAACTTCAGATGAGCTCCTAAACCTACGATTGCCTCAGAGATCAAATCATCTTCTTGTGTGAACTTGTTGTGTTTCTAATGAGCTTAAAGAGGTCGAATATATAGACATTAGGATGGGTGAAAGGGTGCCTCCTTTAGGAGAGCTGGCTTGAAATTATGCCACATAAATTTATTATTTGCATATGTTAAATTGAGTATTTCCCCATCATCATTTTGGGTCACTTAATAAATCAATAATAACAATTTTCTTTTATCCAATTTTGAATTCATCTTGGTGTAGTTCGGCTTCCTTTGGGGCAGTAGGGTTTTGCATGGGAAATTCGTCCCATAGCTGCCCAAATTTCAACACTCCCTCTCAGTTAGGGAGGAATTTCCATCCTCATCATAAGTGTCCTCTTAGATGTGTCATCATTGTTGCATCATGTCTCATCACATCTCATCATGTCTCATCTCATTTCATTTCGTTTCGTTTCATAGAAGAAGAATAATCTACAACTGACGGTAGGGGGAATTGATTAGATCCTCCAAACCCTACTGGACTCTAGATTAAGTTCCATGACCTCATCTCAGCTGCATCAACAAGTCATCCATCTCATCTCAACTTTGACCATTAGTTGAACAATGATGTCTTGATCTAAAGAAGAAGAATCATCATAGGGGAGGTCCTTATGGACACTACCACCCTATATCTCCGACAATGGGGAAGGCCCTATGGGACACTCTCAGAGTCTCACGTCATGTCATTAACAGTAGGGAAGGTCCTTCGAGACACTTTGACCCTCTGTATCCACATGCAATAGGGGGGATTAATCTGCTACGGTAGTAAGAGAGATACAACTTACCGACAAGGGTAAGGATCACACACTTATTGTCTCACAATAGGAGAGATACAACTTACTGCAAAGGGTGAGGATCATGCTCACCTATTGTCCGCTGATCTTCCCACCTTCACCCTCAAGATTCAAGTGGTAGAACACCTGCATGCCGTCACTTGGGAGAGATACCACTTACCATAAATGGTAAGGATCACACACAGCCAAGTCTCCTCACACATTGGCTGGATGGGTGGCAATCTGTACAAGCCTAGCTTGTGGGTAGGTTGCATATTGGGGTATACTCTATCATGTCCTAGAATTGATAGGGAGAGATACAACTTGCCATAAATGGCAGGGATCACACACACCTATAGTGACAATAGGAGAGATACAACTTACCACAGAAGGTAAGGATCACACAGGCATATTGTCGAGAATTCCCTCAACCCCAAGAGCTCTCTGACTCAATTCCTTTCCATGGGAGCTCAAACATGGGGGAGGAGCATAGCTCAATGTCCTCGATCAACCATGATCCTTTCTCGGGAGTGTCACATTCACCAGTCCATGCTGCTCTCTAAAGTCCAAGAACTTCCCTTTCGACAAAGGCTTGGTAAGAATGTAAACTATTTGCTCATCAGGAGATGAGTTGGAGCCTTATTGCTCCTCTCTGCAACATATCTCAGATATAGTGATATCTAATATCAATATGCTTGGACTGATCATAAAACATGGGGTTCTTTGAAAATTGGATCCCACTCTTAGTATCATAGTCGTGCCCAACACGTGCTCAAATAACTCTCCAATGAGGTTTCTCAATCACAACTCAATAATTAGATTTGCCTCAGTTGTACTCAAATCAACAAACTTTTGTTTCCAGATCATCCAGGAAATCATGGAAGACCCCATGCTAGCTACTACTGTAGTGCTTGGATGTGCTTTTTCCTGTCAATGACATTTTCAGTCTCAGTCAACATCGGTGAATCCATGAAGTCCAACAGTGTATCTCAGTCCATGATTAATTGTTTCATGTAGTTATCCCAATACATAGTTAGGCTCTATTTGTCTCAGATGCATAATGCAAAGAAAATACACTCTGAATCTGGCTATCAAGTTTGAATCATAGGAAGATTCACTCTAAACATGTCAAGTCTTTGACAACATACTTTAACAATGAAGGCCTCAACATCTCTCTATTATACTTTCCATCTCAAGATGTTGATCATCTGGGCTCAGAGGTCAACTCCCTTTGTCACAAAAAAACTAAGATGATTTGATCCTGTCAGAAATAAACTGTTAGCATATATAAAACCAAACATTAAGGACATACCTTCAACCTTAAAGAGAGGTTGGGATCTGCATCAGGTGTCCATCAATCCGAGCATGTCAGGGCTAAGGGACTTGCTTGAATCCATATGGGACTTTCTTCAATCTGAAATCATGAGTCTCATCTCATGCACATCAAGGCCTTGATGTAGCCTTGAGTATGCTACCTCCTTAAATATCATGAAGGAATCTCACTTCACATACATTAGATAATAGTGCATTTGACAATAGGTGCTAAGATCTTAACACAATCCTCTCCCTCTGAGAATGTCTTTCTTGTCACTGTTGAGCTTGATATCGTAGAAGCATCTGACACTACTGTATCTTGTTATTGAGAATGATCTTTGCATGAAGGACATATTGATCTCATCATCTTATTAGACGATTGCGTTCAACCTAATAGTCCACTCCCTTCGAATAGGAAGCCTCCTCAATCATAGACATCAACTTGAGAGACATAATCCTTCCTTTAAGGTCTGAGCTCTTCTCCATTTATCAAGTGCAACCCTAATCATGGGATGGCTCAACATTCTCCTCAATCTCGATATAGAGGACTTGGTCCTCACATTCATTTGATGTACTTATAGACCCCAGAATAAAAGCAAGAACAATAATAGCAAAGTAAATAAACATATTGAAAGTGTATCTGATAATGAATGAGGCTCCCTCTTGGACCTAACTCTTTCTGCACTATTCTACATCCTGATGATCCTTAGGATTTTCTTTTCTTGATCTCATCTAAGAGGTTAGTGAAAGAAGCATTCAAATATTCATGAAGGAAAAATAAACAATAGTCTAAATCGATAGATCTAAACAAGAGCATTGTCACAAAGAAATAACATAAGTCTTGAAAGTACTTATCTTTAACGAGGATTGTAGAAAGCTATTAGCTCCCTCTTATCCCGCCTCTAGGAGTCACCATTGTGCATCAACCATATGTCAATGTCGTCTGCAAAAGAAGAAATGCTTCCTCTATATCCTTGATCTCTTTCATCGACAATCGAGCCCAACTATCGATGTACAAGATTATTACTAGATCTGCATCATACCATCTCCTATTGGGAGACTAGTCCATCTAGGGTTACACTTGATATGTCACAAGTACTTGCATGACTCAATAGATTCTCACTTATCATGATGATTCTGCTTCACGCTAGGGTTTCAATGCTACAGAACCCAGGCCATATCCAAGGCCACTCCTAAATTTTCTCTCAAACCCTAGCTTCAATTTACAAAAACAAAGGACTTCCTTAGGGTTTCCTTCAAACCCTAGCATTCCTTTAGGTCTCTGCCATCTTCATCCCTTTCCCTCTGCTTCGATCATGAATTTCATCGTAGGTGTCTTCACGGGGGTGATCTTCAACGACTTTTCTTCAGCCCAACTTTGATACCATGTTAATTTTTAGGGCTAGATTGTTCTCTGCTGTAGATAGTTGCATTTCCAAACTTTTTCATTTATATATTACATTCACCCCATAACATCATATCATCATTATCAATTATGTAGAGAGAACAATAAACATCAATGATGCAACAAAACAATAAGGAATAATAGAAGAAAAGCATACACACTAGAGACACCATAATTTAGGTCAAAGACCAGGGCAAAACCCTACAGGGGGGGAAATTCAACGAGATTCTTCTTCCATTAGATATTCATCAATTGTTCAACTGAGATACAAGGTACAATGAGAATGAGATAGAACAATCACATCAGACCTCCTAGAGCCAACCCAAGTTAGTTCACAACTTCGTTTGTGAGTTGAACGAAACAAGTTCAAGAGAGCTGCTATTATATCACTGTCATATACAATATCACATCTGCCATAGAGGCACTATCACATATGTCATCCATCATGTTATCACTGTCATCAAGAGTATGTTACCATCAAGGTAAATGCCATGTCAATCATCAAAATCATTGTCATGTCAGTCATCAAATGCCATGCAGATCATTGTCACATATCAAGAGTATGTCAATTGTCAACTGTCATCAAAGTCACTGTTAGCAAGAGTATCTTATTATTGTCATCAAGTTTATTCTAACATATGTCATCATCATGACCCTTATCGATGTCCATATACCACTTTCATACTGAATTTAAGTATACGAGCCGCCAATGCGTGCCATAGAAAAATCACTGCGAGCTAGAGAAAGCATGCCATAGAAAATTCAATGTGAGCCAACGTATGAGCCATTGTAACAATGTCCCACTGTAATGATGCGTATGAGCCACTGTATAACAATTCGTATGACCCATTGCAGTAACAATGTGTATGAGCCACCACTATAAAGTGAGCCTTAGTTCAGATTAAACCATTGTAAACTTGTGCGAGCCATATAAAATATGTGAATCATTCAAAACCTTCGGATGAGCTCCTAAACTAGTGTTGATAATATTGGTATTGGCAAAATATTGACGAGGGTCTTGAAGACATCTTTTCGGCAATATCAACGAAAATATCGACAAACATAAAAAATGCATAATATATTCATTTTTTTTCTTCAGATTTTTAAACATATAGAGCAACAACAACATGAAATAAACACATTGGCACATAAATATGAAGAAAGCACTGATATATATGAAGTAGTGGATGTCAAATAAAAATGATACATCAAAAGTGATACCAAATCCTGTTGATCCCCGATAATTGTCCAACCAAGGACTCAAATGTGGTGAACCAATACAAAATGACGTCACGGATGTAAAAGTATCTCATCATCATGTGTTATATGTAGCAAAACAAACAAAACTAGCAGCTAGCTATTTGCGATCAGTGTCCTCTCTCCCTTTTACGTGTAAGGGCCCTAAATTCAGAATTTAACAGGGTCTAGCAAATTCATGTTCAGAAAAACTGTGAAGCCTTTAATTCGAAATTAAATAGAGTTTAACAATATTTCTACTCACAAATATGAAATTTTAATACAAAATTTATCCATTCTTCTATTGAGTACCAACCTGTCTGCTCTGTCGTGACTCTAGTTCCCGTTGCCTTACCAAAACGACCAAAACCGCCCAACCAAACTGGGTACAACTTAGGTACTCAGTTCCAGAATGCTTCTCAATTGATGCAATATGGTCTCCGTGCCCAAAAACTTCAAGAACAAGAAGGCTCAGTCCTTACTGTCTGTACTTCTCTAGGTAATTTTCCTCCTCCCGACAATGCGCTCTACCTCCTCCCCACACTGCGCTTCCAAAACAGAAAAGATCCCTTTTCAGTTGCACTCCCTTCTCCTTTTATTTCTTAGAACCTCCATTCATTCATACTCCATTGCCTTGGTTGAGTGCCCCCTGTCTATTATGTGGCTCCTCACAGTGAATTAAAGAGGTAGTCACACTTTATTTTGACACTCATCACTTTATAAGGGTTTAGGTGATATTAACATATATTACGTAGTCCCCTTTTTTTATTAAGATTTATTTAATATTTTATTATATTATACCTCTTTTAATGTTTAACCTTTAGTTAAGAGTTACTTCGTTTATGACAATATCACTCCCTTTTAAACTTTAAATAATTTAATTTAAAACTTTTGGATAATATTCTATGGTTACTTATTATGATGAGGACACATACTACAATACATATTCCAATTTATTTTTGCGAGCTAGATATTTATTTAGTATTTTCAACAATTACGTCTTTTATCCTATACTTGGAATCTTTTTATAATTTAATATGACTACTAGTGCAGTGCAGGCGACGCATGCATATGTAGCTATCATATGCATGCTAATAATTCAATTTCATTTGTACTGGTAGATGGGTCATTACATTATGGGAAAACATAATGGGCTGTTTTCCAGTCCTGCCCCTAGTAGTAGAAGGCCCTGGCCCCTGCACTTAATACCAAATAATGACTTCTAGGTACGGAGCTATGCTCTCTTATATCTATAACAAATAGTGTTGTCGCTGATGCTCCCACATGCTCCTCTTCCTGCTGCTCCTCCCCCGAGTCCTCTTGTTGCCCTTGTACTAATGGTTCCTCTAACCATGTAGGTGACTCCTCCATGATGGGAACCTCAGACTCCACCCTCTGCTTAGACAATACATCAATATTGTCTAAGGAAATGGCATCCACATCCAATAGTTTCTCTATTCGCTTCACTCGTAGTCGGAGATTGTAATGCACATACACTAAGTCATAGAGTCGTGAGAACTCCAAACTGTAAGAGTGTCGTAAAAAAATTAATGTGTCTTAACACTTGAGAGTCATAAATTAGTAAATTACAATAAATGTAATTGCTCAGTTGAAAGCTGGAGTCCAAAGTTATAACCTATTGCGCTTCTTTGAGTGTATTTTCTCAAATACACTCCAATTGTGCTCACATCCTTAAGAGATGCAGGTTTGACTTAGGATTCTGATGGCCAGTTTCTACAAATTTGGTGCCCTTGTGCCATTGGCGAAATGTGCCATAGCTTCGCCATCAAACATCTACAACAAAATAAAGAAAACTTTAAAGTTAAAAACTTAAAACATAATTAAACTTTCAAATAAAACATACTTGAATTTAAAATATCTAGAATTATAAATTAATAAATTGAAAATGCTAATGAGTCATGACTTCACTTATGTGGCATGAAGAGGGTCCTCTCCCGAATAGCATCTTCAAAGCCAAATAGGCCATTGCCATCTTGATACATCTGTATTTCGTGATTGATTTTGACGCAATGCCCGAGATCACGTACCATCCTATGAATACAGGTATGGAGCCCTTCCATCACCTTGCCATCAAAATCAAAGTTGCATGTGTATGAAAATGCGGGGTTGAGGAACAATGCTACTACATGAATGGGTTGATGAAGCATCCCTTTCCACTGACTATCAATCGCATTTTATAACATCATTTGTGTATTAAACCCAACGAAACCCGTATGCATAATAAGCACAAATGATCTCCTTGGCCCCGTTGCACCCATTTTTCAACTTTTCTCAAAGAAGCAGGATCCAAAGTCTTGAGGGAAATTTTCAAAGTTAGAATCATCAAACAGCAACCTGTCATGTCATTGTAAACCCATTATGCAAATTTGTAATGTAAATGATGCTAGTACGCCTGTTTAATTATGTAACGACCTATGTAAGCCTATGATTTTGGCAACAAATTTCATCCTAGGAGGTTTTTCGTCTCACTGATTATATGTGATTCTAAGCACGGATGATTGACATAGCTTTTCCCTATAGCCTCACCCTAAAGCTAGGGTGGAATTTATCGTCGAAGTCTTTTAGGTGAGTCTTAGTGTTTTAGTCGAGTTTATTGTAAAAATGATTTGGGAGTAATTTAAGCTAATTGGCTAAATTATTTTATTATAGATGACTTGGTCTACTAGATCATATTGTGTCGCAGAATTGGATAAATATTATAAGGGTCTATAACAAATGGGTATTCCCCCTTTGAGCGTTAAATTTGTAAAATCTTATGTAAAAAATATTTTAGTGCATGGTCCCTTGTATACTTAGACACAATGGCTAAAATATTTGAGGGTGGAAAAACAATTAATCTAGTCATGCGTCAATATTGCAAAAATAAAATTAAATCCTAAGCCAAAAAATTAATTAATTTAGTGTCAAAAATTAAAATTAGAGAAATTAATTTCTCCAAGTGGAAATGACCAAAAAATTCGTGGGTTATGAAGAAGTTAATTTTTGGCGGCCCGCCACCAGGAGAATATTGGAGATTTCAAGAAAAATTGGACCGTTGGACCTTGGTGGTTAAGTCAAAGTCAATTTTTTGAGGAAATTAGTTCAAATAACTATTTTTGAGTTAATAAAAAGTGGTTTTAATGAGAAATTCGAAAATTCTTCAAAAATAATTATTTTCGACGGCATAAATTAAAAGTTGATCGAGGATTTATCAATGGTCGAGATTATTTTGACGGGGATCAAGCCAACTAGCCGTTATTTTCCACTTGGAGGAATTTCTCTATAAATAGAAGGCATTTTGCTTCTATTAGACATCTTAGGATGATTTGGATCTAATGTAATTTTGTAAACGCTGGTGTGAAGCCACTATTCTGCTGAGAACGTTTGAATATAATAATAAAAGACTTTGGGGTATAGTTCATGTTGTCTTTCTCTCATTGATTTGTGGTATATGCATTCCTATATTATGCTTTAATATTATCTGAATCGTTATTTCATTTACAGATGATAGGAACATTCTATTGGTATGTTTTGGGCTTATCTTAGGTGATCCAATTCATTATATGTTCTAATGATTTTTCTTGAGAAAATATATAGAGTTTGCAGGTTCCCCGACCCTTGGGCTCCAAGTTCACAAACTGTGGACATAGGCTGACCATTTTTGGACTTCGAACCTTTTATGTGATGTTCTTACTTCGCTAACGCTATGGTTAACATCTATTTTCGAAACACATCTAACCATTGTCAAAATTTTATTTAAAAAATTATTCCTCAAGAAATCTTTTCAAGCATTGTACATTTGTATAATTTGTTTTAATTTTTGTAAATTAATATTTTGTATATTTATTTTAGTCCTTCTTGTTTGTAGTTGGGGTTTGGGGTTTTAATTATTAATTTTTTAATTTTTTAATTTTAATTTTTTTTTTTTTTTGGGGGTTATGGGCATTTTATTTTTCATTTGTGCTGGTGAAATCCAAGAAGATTTGCTGGATTAGAGCTAGATCTATGCCCTTGAGTGTAAGATCTAGTCTCTAGATTTTTTGCAAGGCCAACAACTGAAGAATTCGCAGTGAAATTGAAGATTTGAAGCAAAATAAATTTTCTGGCGAGGTTTCAAAATTTTCAGGCCTCCTAGGCCCAGTGTTTCTCCTCGTTGGCTTAGCGTGGCCCCTTCTGGCATCAGCGTCAACCTTCTTAGCCTCAACTTCAACCTTTAGGACCTCCTCAAGGTTGGTCGTAGCCTGTTAAGGCCTGTGGCTCCCTTTAGGGCAACCGTTTGGCCCTTAGAGGGCTTCGGCTTGCCTTCACTGCCTTTGCCATGGTCTTCTAGCCCATCCAATCCCTCTCGGCTTCCTCTTTTGACCTTGCCACAAGCCTTGGTAGCCTTCTTTGGGCTTGCCATGGGCTTGGCAACCCCTAAACCCCTAGCCGCAACCGTAATGGGCTTCCTTGCCTAGCCGTAGGCCTATTTGGCTTTATCCCCTCTCTCCTTGCCCTCATTCCTTGCTTCATTGCCCTCTTCCATCTTTGATTTGAAGATTTGATTTTTAGACTGAATATTGGTGTGTTTTGCAGAGGTATTTGGCTTAAGCTTTGTGTTTACAGGTGTTCAAGTCATTGACAAAGATTTGGACAAGTTGGGCAAGTGGTCTACTAGGCCTAGGGCCTAAGGGCTTGACCTCTAACCCTCATTCTTTCTCACTGTTTGCTACAACAGCGTTATCTAGTTCATAACAGTGATAAAATCCCATTCTAACTAGCCTAAAATAAATTCATAAATTGTCTAACATATTAAGGAATCAATTGCATGAGTTGGCCTAATCTTGTTTAAGTGAACTTCATGTATATCATTGACTGGTATTTCCTGCATAATAAGTGTGATCAGATCTGATACAATAGTGAAAAGTGCACCATAAGAGAGCTAAAGCAATCAAGATCTTGTGTTGGTAAAGTTTATTTGGCATTTGGGCTTCTATTGTTTGCATTGGACATCTTACTTTCTATCTAGGAATGCTCTAAACATAATTAACTTACTGCTGTCATAAATCTATCCTAACATTGGAATACAATTTACATAAGTGCTCTCATTGCTTTACATTCTAATTGGTTAGTTGTTTCATGCTTCTAAGTGCTATTGTGAAGAAGGTCGTTAAACATTGGAATCTAACATTTGCTTGTCTCTTGTAAGCTCTTGCATACTCTCTAAATCTTTCTCTTTGCACTAAATCCACTCATATAAGCACTTAATCCATAATTAAACATCATTGTGTGTCTCTTAGGTGAATTTGCGAATTTTGTCACTCTTGGTTAGAAGCATCTCATAATAATCATTTTATGTTGTGTAATCACTGAAGGATATTGGCTAAAAACCAATGTTGCACGAGTTTCCGGTACGTGGGTACTTTGGATACGTGGGAATGAGTATATGGTACGGATAGAAGCTTTGCCCAAATTTAAAGGATTCGTCAAGTTGGGAGCGACAATAATATAATATATTAAAAATTAAAATTTAATATATATTAATTTTTCGGTGGTTGCTGGATCCTGTCTGTGACCGTGGGGAGATGGAAAAGTGAGAAAGCACATCAATATAGCACTGTGCGATTAGAACTCTTCCATCTTTGCATGAAACTCAGATGGAGATGCAACAAAGACAAAATCCACCACTTTGACGTTAAACTTCCACGCGATGGAATGTATTTCTGGGGTGATCTGCACAAATTTCATAAGTCCATTTCGAGTGATAAATATTTTAATAATTCAAAGTATCGATTTTTATTACAGATCTAATCTTTGGAAAAATTAAACACCCACAATCTCATAAAACGCCGTGTCCTGAATTCGAGGGATAGTTGATGACTTCCCTAGTTTTCCAGAAAAGAAAGCAGTTGATAGCTTTTCATGAGAGGCTGAGGTCTGCATAGATTTCCCAAATCCATTAGTCTTATTAAACTCACCATAGTTACAGTAATAAGATTACACACCCACCGATGCACCTCAGAGATCAACCACAAGATGACTATTGGTCCTAGGTTTCTTAATTAAGTACTTCATGCAAACAACTTGATTATGACCTTTTTGAGTCTGAATCCCTCGTATCCATCACGTCTCTGCTCTGCCCTAACAAACGAGAATAACAAAGTTAAGTCAAATGCCTATGTTTTATGGATTATTTAGAAGTAATAAAAAACTGGGCACAGATTACACATACTTGCAACAACACATCTTTTGTATATCATCTGAGCAGCTGAGTCAAAGAGGGTTAGGGGTACGAAACTCTTCCATAGCGTAACGTCTAGCTTAACTCCTTATTTGATCATGCATTGCAATTTTATATCTTCCCCTTGGGTGTGGAAGGTAGATATTATAGTCGTCACCAATCTGAGAAAAACAAACAATTAGGGGCAATAAGAATCCACCGGGACCTCTCCTTTTCGCAGGACAAAGATTAAATACAGAAATAATTCTTATGGGTTTTTCCGACGTGCATTTAGATTCATCATCCAACTGGACATCGAGATGATATTCTAGAAGGCATTTTGATGGAGACTTTCTAGGCAATCCAGAATATCGTCGTAACCTAATCCCTCCAGTACTTGAGCTGCTAGTTTTGTGTCCTTTCCCACCATGAAACAACTCATGTATTAATTTTTAATATATCAGGTATGCATGGATCGGAAGCTCGTAGGAGCTCCGACCATCGAGGAGCGTCTATACACTCCTTGATGGATTGGAGCTCCTACGGGCTCCCGATCCAAGCTCCTACTTGAAACCCGCTCTGGAAACCATGTTTTTTGCCGATACAAGCTCCTAGAAAACTACAACGCTCCAACCAAAGTTTACGCCTATTTTGGAGCGTTTCGTACCAGCTCCTAAGCTCCTAGGAGCATCGGAGCTTGGGGTACTTTCTCTCCAACGATCGGCAACGGTACCCGTGCAACATTGCTAAAAGCACTTGCAATCTAATTGGTTGTGATTTAATATCTTGGCATATAAGTGTTCTTTGCTAAAAGGCTTCTAATCTATTTGAACGTCTCTTGACAATTGGAGTTAAGTAATATTGGCATTCATCTTTGGAGATTTCTAATTGTAGTAATCATTGTAAAATCTACGTGGTATTGTCTTGGCATAAGTTCCTTGGTAATCTTGTTGTAAAATCATCATTGGTAAATCATTGGCTAATTGTTAAGTGGATAAGTGCTCTAAGTTTCCTTGATTGCTATTGTTATTTAATATCTTGTGGAAGATAATTTTTTCTTGAGCACTTGGGTAATTATCATGTGAATATCTCTTGTTTATTGTTGGCACTTGTATCATTAAGCACTTGGTCTTGATTAAGATTGCCTTTCAATATATTGTTAAGTACTTTTGTCATAGGGCTAATCATAACTAAAGTACTTAACACATTAAGCAATCTTAACCCAAGAAACACCCATAATCCTTGCATATCATTCTAAGTCAGTCTTGGACTTAATAAAGTACCTCTAAGCATAATCTTGGTTAATAGACATTTAGGGCCACCCTTTCTCAATTTAGCTTGAGGGACTTAGCACCTCTTTAGTGGTTAACATGGTGACCTTGCAGTCATCAGGGCCACAGTCTCTGTAGTGCTAGAGGCATCGGGTGGTTGGAACACAGGGGGGGTATTGTTAATCAAGCCTTTGCTTTCTTCCTGTTGGCTTCCAGCCCACAACCTACTCTAGAGACCAGTTCCAAAACAGTTAAGAGGAAGGTTCATTTAAAATAGGCATCTAACTTAAAATCAACCAAGATATTGCATTTCACTTAGCTTTTAGGATTTGCACTTCATCTAGGATAGTTAAGCATCTAAGCAACAATTATTCATATGGTTACTTGGCATCTAGTTGGTACTAAGCATGAAATTGACTACATAAGGCACTAGTCTCATATTCAAATCTAGTCTAATCTAATCTTTAAGTTTTGCTAAAATTAACCAAGTAGCTAGGCCATTCAATCGTGTCTCTCAGACTCGTTGGTTGCCAACTTGTCTTTCATATTCGTATTTCCATAGGGACTACCCCCTATAGCTTGTTGTTGGGGGACAACTAGAATGGAGTGGGCTAGGATTAGAGTGACAACCCCCGTCCTGAGTCATTGTCGCACGTACCTGTACAATTTGAGTGACAACAGACCCTATCCATGGCCTCATACAAATAAGCTATTGCAGGCTTATTGTAATCTCCCAAGTCAAATTTTTTTGGAACAAACACTTCATATAAAACTATCATGCATTTATCAAAAGATTTCCGTGTAAAACCAGAACCATAAATCTATAAATTGCACAAAATCTCATTTAAAGATCACAACATGAGAAACAATGAGAAATGCAGCAACAAGATCCAACTTTATTATAGAAATATATGCTAATACAATCGTTGGGAATGGCCCTCCAAGATATATAATAATACTGAAACTGCCTTCCAAACTGAGCATGAAATCAATCACTACACCTGTGGATTCTGAATAAATCTACCAAAGGGAGATGGGTGCTCGCCCAATCTCTCTATACCACCCGAGGGTTTTCATCTTGGGGCTACCAATGGAGTAGAGAACCAGTTTCTCAACCTCTCATACAAGAAACAATATCAAAACCAATATGTCCTCCCATGGTCTCCTCCTCTTTTATAGATCTGATGGACCCCTCTAGAATCTTCTATTTTGTTATTATTTTAATCATGGAGCACTTTTCCCTCTTTTATTTTAATTAAAATATTCTTTTTAATACAGGAAAAGGATAAATTGGCCACTATGTCTCCTCAGGTCACTGAAACTCCCATCCAAAAGTCCCATCATGTAGATCTTCTCGTCCCTGTTCCAACGAGCTATTACATTGAGGTGTTCCATCAATTAATCTTCCCAGAATGCCACCTCGAGCATAATTAATTAAGTTGTTGATTGGGGTAGCATTGGATGTGCTCTAGCCATGAAAATTGTGGAGAGGCTAAAGCACATGAGATCTCCAAGACCCAGGAATGGTTTGGACAGATTGTACCTAGTTTGGGAGATATTGAAATAATTAATATTTTTAATGGAGTCCCTAAGTCTAAACTTAGGAAAAATAAAATATTAAAGGGTATTAATATAAAACTGGATTAGAAGGTTCCAAAAGTCATGAATCAAGCCAAATCTAATCTTAGTCGTTGATTAGAGATGTAATCTCGGCCATTGAAAGACCAATAGGAAAAATATAAGAGGAGGCTTGAGGGTTAGTTAGAGAACACACCAGAGTGATCAGTGATTTGATTTACTAGAGCAGGGTTTGCTAAGTAAAGTTGAATCAATGATCAGCAGTGAGGGGTAGTGAATACTGGACAGAGAGGTAGAGATAGTGCCGAGAGATCAACGTAGAGGTAGATGCAGAAGCCAGAGCAGGCCACATAGAGCCCAATAGAGACAGCGCAAAGGCCAGAGGGCCAGGTCATCCACACAGAGGGCAGCAGGAGTGAAACATAGGGTCCCAAAGGCTACGCAGTGCCTCAAAGGGCTGACGTAGAGGCCAGGAGGGCTGACGCAGTGCTTCAATTTTGCTGGTGAGGGTTTTGTGGGGCAGGTTTTTTAAATACCTCCTTCGGAATAGAGAGGTATTACTGTCGATTATTTTCTTTGTCGGGTGAGCCAATTTGGCACCTAATTGTACTCAATGATATACTTTGTTGATTTGGGATAGCATTAGATGTGCTCTAGCCATGAAAATCAGTGGAGAGGCTAAAGCACATGAGATTTCCAAGACCCAAAAATGGTTTGGGCATAATCTAACCAGTTTGGAAGATATTAAAATAATTAATATTTTTAATGGAGTCCCTTAGTCTAGGGAAAATAAAATATTAATGTGAATTAATATAAAACTGAGTTAGAATGGTCCAAAAGTCATGGATCAAGCCAAATCTAATTTTAGTCGTTGATTAGGGACTTAATATTGGTTGTTGATGGACCAACGAGAAGGGTATAAGAAAAGGCTTGAGGGTCAGCTGGAGAACACACTGAGGGTGACCAGTCAGTTTGATTTTTGGAGCTGGGTTAACTGAGAAATTCGAACTAGTGGTTTGGAGAGCAGCAGAAGGTAGCAAGTACGGAGCAGAGAGTCAGGATCAGCAACAAAAGACTAGCGCCGAGGCAGGAGAGGCAGATGCAAGGCCTTTCAGGCAGACGCAGGGCCTTTCAGGCAGACGCTGAGGCAACAGGAGATTACGCAGTCACTAGACGGCCCGCATGGGTGACACAGAGAGGCCTAGGGATGACACAGACAAGCAGGGGCTGATGCAGAGTGTTTGGGAGCTACGCAGAGATCCTGGGATTGGGAGAAGTGCTAGAGAATTTTTGTCTTTGTTGGGTAAGCTAGTTTGGCACCCGATTGTACTGAAGAATTGCTGAATAATAAAATCCTCCTTTTCCGGGGACTGTTGTCCAAAATATTTGTGTTGATGTGTTGATTCTTGTGCATTTGTTTGTTTCTGGATTATGGTGTGATATCTGCAACATAATTTATTTTAATGTTTATTGAAGGAATTTCATAAATAACTTATTGAAATTAAGTAGGCAAAGTAAATCAGATATTGCAGTGATACAATTTTTCACATGGTATTGGAGCGAGTAATCAGAGACAGGGAGGGAAAATCAATTATGGGTCGAGACCATGATGTAGAGGCATCCACGTCAGGGGACTCGCACAAATTTTTAGAAAATTGCATAAGAGATTTCAATTTCTCCATGTTGGCTTCCAGGATGGAAGAAAAAGTGGCTTGTATGACTAGTTCTACATCATTAGAAGTATGGTATATAGATAGTGGAGCCTCTTGGCATACGACGGGAATCAGGGAATGTTTCTCAAAGTATCGAGAAGAGAAGATGAACTTTCAGATCACCATGGGGAACAAGGCAAAGTGTAGTCCAGTAGGGAAGGGTACCATAGTTTTTCAAATAGAATTGGGAGAATGGTTCCGCACTACAAATGTGCTACATGTACCAAGATTGGGGATGAACTTACTTTCCATGTCGCAACTTCAAGGCAAGGGCTATGACGTCTACTTCAACAAGGAGAAGGTTTATGCCAAACACTCGAGCTAGAAAAATAAAGTGCAGATCGGGATCAAAAGTAACAGATTGTATAGATTACAACTAGAAACACCAATGGCACTAATAGGCAGTGATGGAGACAAGGACTTGAACAAACTATGGCATATAAGAATGGGACATTTGCAGCATGGGGCTCTGAGAATTCTCAGGAGCACTGTAATAGGAGTTTTAGATCTTAGTACGGACCGAGATGATGTATGCAGAGGATGTGCTCTAGGAAAGTATGCCAAGGCAACATATCCTAGGAGTAAACACAGGGCCAAGAGTGTATGGGATTGATACACTCAGATATCTGTGGACCTATGTCGACTAAAGCTCTTAGTGATGCTGAGTATTTCCTTACTTTCATTGATGACCACTCAAGGAAAACTTGGATTTATTTTCTGAAAACCAAGGACGAGGTTTTCTATCGATTCAAAGAGTTCAAGGCTCTGGTGGAGAATCTGACTGGGAAGAAAATAAAAGTTTTGCGCTCAGATAATGGATGAGAGTATGTCGATAAGGACTTCATTGATTTTTGCGCTAAGGAGGGCATTAGAAGAGAGTGGACAACTCCATACAACTCGGAGCAGAATGGAGTCGCAGAAAGGAAGAACAGGGCTATTGTCGAAGCAGCTAGGGCCATGATGTATGATCAGGATATGCCAAATTTCCTGTGGGCAGAAGCATGCAACAGAACAGTCTATGTCCAAAATAGGACTCCTCATCGGGCATTGGGCAAGATTACTCCAGAGCAAGTTTTCACAGGGAAGACGCCTGAAATCAGTCATTTCAAGATATTTGGGAGTATAGCATAGTGCCGTATACTTGAGGAAAAGAGGAAAAAGCTGGATCAAACTGCGGAAAAGAGATATCTAGTGGGATATAGCGAGAACGCTAAGGCATACAAAATCTATCTTCCAAGGAACAAGAAGGTAGTGGTTCAACGAGATGTAAAGTTCATGGAGAACAGGGCTTTCAGAGAATCTCGTGAGATGCCTTCTGAGGAGAAGTCAAAAGAAGAGCCGTTGGTTAAACCTCTGCAACCAACAGAAGTAAAGAATTCCTCCTCAGATCAGGAAGATTCACAGGATGAGGAGGAGCTAATAGAGGCACCTGCTGGCAGAGGAAGAACTAGCAGGGAGCTTCATTAGATTCTACGAGATGTAGAGGAATTCATCGGTGCGCCAAGAAATAATAAGAGGGGGCGAAAACAACCAGATAGATATCAGGCATTAGTATCTCAGGACGGGGAGCCTGCTAGTTTCCAAGAGGCAGCTTAGCATTAGGTCTGGCTAGATGTGATGGTAGAGGAGTACAACTCCATAATGGTGAATGATGTTTGGGAGGTAGTGCCAAGGCCTCAAGACAGATCAGTAGTAGGTTCGAGATGGATCTACAAGATCAAATACGCTGCAGACGACAATGTTGAGAAATACAAGGCCAGGTTTGTGGCTAAGGGGTATGCTCAAAAGGAAGGAATTGACTACAAGGAGATCTTCGCCCAGGTAGTTGGGTATGCATCTATTAGGACCGTGATATCTCTTGTAGCTCAGATGGGGTGGGAGATTCATCAGATGGATGTCAAAACGACTTTTTTGAACACGGTAATAGAAGAAGAGGTATACATTGAACAACCAAAGGGCTTTGAGACACATGAGAAGAAGTCTCATGTATGCAGATTGAAGAAAGCCTTGTATGGGCTAAAACAAGCACCTAGAGCATGGTATGGTCGAATTGATGGCTACTTGCAGAAGATGGGATTTGTCAAGAGTGACGTGGATCCGAATCTCTATTATCTAGTTATAGAGAATGAGCCGCTAATCTTAGTATTGTATGTGGATGATCTCTTTCTTACAGGATCATCTAGGCTCATTGGGGACTGCAAGAAGAATCTAGCCACAAAATTTGATATGAAGGATTTGGGACCAATGCATTACTTCCTAGGGTTGGAAGTTTGGCAGCAAAAGGGAGAGATCTTCCTTGGGTAAGGGAGGTATACTATAGAAATCCTGAAAATATTCAGGATGGAGGACTGTAGACCCATGGCTACTCCAGTGATCACCAACTCGAAGAAGATTGATGCATCAAAAGACAAGGATGTTGATCCCACCCTATACAGGCAGCTCATAGGGTCCCTGAAGTATATGGTCAATACTAGGCTAGACATTTTCTACGCTGTCAACATCCTCATTCAGTTCATGGTGGAATCGAAGAGGGCGCTCTGGGCAACAACCAAACACATTCTCAGGTATTTACAGGGAACAATCGATTATGAACTCTTGTACACCGGGGGTATGGATATCAGATTGAGTGGATATACTGATGCAGATTGGGCAGGGAGTTCAGTGGATTGGAAAAGTACCTCTGGGTACTATTTCAACATTGGATCAGCAATGACTTCCTGGTGCAGTAGGAAACAGAAGTCCGTGGCTCTGAGCTCATCTGAGGCAGAATATATGGTGGCGAGCACAACTTCATGTGAGGCCATATGGTTTAAAAAATTGCTTGTGAACCTATTCAGAAGGAAAATGGAGGTGACCAGGATCATGTGCGATACTCAGAGTTGCATCAGGCTCTCTGAGAATCCAATGTTTCATGATTGGTCAAAGCATATTGGTATTTGGTGTCACTTTGTCAGAGACTGTGTCCAACAAGTAGCTGCACGGTTAACCTACACTCCTATAGGAGAACAGGTGGCGAACATCCTCACCAAAGCCCTTGGAAGGACAGAGTTTGATTACTTCAGGGAAAAGGTGAGGATGACAAAGAACCCGTTTCAGTAGTAGAAATGGGGGTGATAGCAACATGGATGCAGCGTTGGGAGAAAAGGACCAGCAACAACATGGATGCAGAGGGAGTTGCCGTACAGATGCAGCAGTGGTAGTAGCAGAGCCATGGGCAGCAGTACAGGATGCAATAGTGCAGAGGATGTTGGGTAGGGAGGCTTCACCGCAGGGATTGATGCCAGATGATTAGAGTGATACTTAGTGAGGAGTATTACTAGAGCACAATCCTTGCTAAGAGGGAGTGTTGATTTGGAATAGCATCGGATGTGCTCTAGCCACGAAAATTGGTGGAGAGGCTAAAGCACATGAGATTTCCAAGACCCAGAAATGGTTTGGGCAGAATCTAACTAGTTTGGAAGATATTAAAATAATTAATATTTTTAGTGGAGTCCCTAAGTCTAAAATTAGGGAAAATAAAATATTAATGTGAATTAATATAAAACTGAGTTAGAATGGTCCCAAAATCATGGATCAAGCCAGATCTAATCTTAGCCGTTGATTAGGGACTTAATCTCGGCCGTTGATGGACCAACGAGAAAAGTATAAGAAGAGGCTTGAGGGTCAGCTGGAGAGCACATTGAGGGAGACCAGTTAGTTCAATTTCTGGAGTGGGATTAGTTGAGAAATTCGAACTAGTGGTCTGGAAAGCAGCAGGAGGCAGTGAGTGCGTAGCAGAGAGTTAGGATCAACAACAGAAGACCAACGCAGAGGCAGGAGAGGCAGACGCAGGGCCTTTCAGGCAGACGCTGAGGCAACAGGACATTGCATGGTCACTAGAGGGCCCTTGTGGGTGACGCAGAGAGGCCCAGGGCTGACACAAACAAGCAGGGGTTGACGCAGAGTGTCTGGGAGCTATGCAGAGGTCAACCAGGCTGATGTTAGGATTGGGAGAAGTGTTGGAGAATTTTTCTCTCTGTGGGTAAGCCAGTTTGGCACCCGATTGTACTGAAGAATTACTGAATAATAAAATCCTCCCTTCTTGCATCGCTTTTCCCACATTGGGTTTTTCCGAGGACTGTTGTCCAAAATATCTGTGTCGATGTGTTGATTCTTGTGCACGTGTTTGTTTCTGTATTATGGTGTGATATTTGCAACATAATTTATTTTAATGTTTATGGAAGGAATTTTATAAATAACTTATTGAAAATAAGTAGGCAAAGTAAATTAGATGTTGCAATGATAGATTTTTTTACATACTGCATAATAATAAACCCTCAGAATTTCTGCACTGGTTTTCCCACATTGGGTTTTTCCGGGGATGAGTTGTCCAAAAATAATGGTGTCACTTGTGTGTTTGTTTTCTTTCAGTTGTTTTTTTGTAGACGGTTGAGTTTGTATTGTGTTTATTTTGTTATTTATATGTTTTAAATAGCTTGTTTGTAATTAACAAGTAGAAGAAATAAACCGGAAGAATACAGATTAAATTTCTAATGGGTAATACTTAGAAATTTCAACATGGTATCAGAGCGTGGTTGCAAATCACAAGAGAGTTGAAGGCATCAGCTAAAGCAGAGCATTTGCAGCATAAAACAACTATCCCAAGTGATAGAAGCTGTTCCTTGCAGAAAGCGTCAGAAGAAGAGTTGACGCAGAGGTACTGCGTCATTAGTTTGGGCCAGAGAGAGGCCAACGCAAAGGCTGAGGAGGGCAGAAAAAGGCTCACGCAGAGCCACGCAAAGACTAGGAGGGTTGATGCAGTTGGCTAGGGGAGCATTTAAGCTATTGCCGGGATTGCACAGAGCCTAGAGGCTCAGTCCTTCGGTTGCGGGGTTTAGGAAGCTATGGGCAGTTTGCGGGAGTGAAGTTGGTGGGGTACTATGGGTAGAACAATACCTAACAAGGCAAAACCAAGGTAGAGGGAGTCGCTACCGAGGCGGATTTCTAGCCAAGGAATCCAGATCAGTGTTGCAGGAGCACAAGATATCAGAAGGTGCAACTTGATGATTGGCAGAAGGATTTCCAAAAGGGAAATTGAGACTCAGAGGGAGTCTAACAGAGAACTTCTAGACGGGAAGTAGAGAGACTCAGCAGGAGTCGAAGAGAGAACTTCCGGAAGGAATTAGAGAGACCTGGAAGAGTCGACAAAAGGAGCAGAGAGATGGCCATGAATGGACTAAGGGTTCAGGACAGGCTGGACGGGGTGTCCAACTTTGTGGTTTGAACTTTGGAAGGCTAGGACCCTATCCATTCTAGATAGGCATCGCATCAAGCCTTCGCCTTGAAAACATTGGCTATCCCAGTTGACCCGATTGATAATGAGAAGTACGAGGAGACAATGGCCAAGGTGAAATGTATCATCCTTGATGGGGTCAAGGATCATGTGGTCCAACATATTGCCTAGAAGGAGACAACAAAGGAAATGTGGGATACCTTGAAGACGTTGTACCAACATATTTCTGTGCAGAGAAAGATGTTACTTGAGAATCAGCTACGGTCATACTAGATACAGAAGGGGGAGCGGATAAATCACTTCCTCGATCGGTTGAAGGAGATCCGGGACCAAATGACTTCCATAGGAGCCATGCCAGATGAAGTGATGATGGTAAGGACCGCACTTAACACAGTCTCTGAGGATTGGGAGACATTTGTCCAGAGCATACTGGGCAGGGCAGATCTTCTAGATTGGGAAGAATTGTGGGCGACTCTTCGCCAAGAGATCAGGTGTTTGAGCAAGGCAGGAAGTAGCAACAAAGGAGTCCGGATCAAGAAGGAAGAGGAAGAGGATGCAGCTCTGGCATCTGCGGGGAAGCAGGAGAAGAGGAAGAAGGACGTCTCCAAGGCCAAGTGCTTCCACTGTGGGGAACTGGGTCATTATACGAATCAGTGTCCAAGGAAGAAGAGGAAGGGAGAGGCTTTTGACTCTAAGGCAGTGCTAGCGAAGGTAGAGAAGGAGGTCAAGGAGGATGATGATTGTGCCATGAGTGCTCATGTTCCTCTGGAGAAGAGGTGGGGAGACATCGAGCTGTAGCTAGGAGGACTACAGGCGATGAGGGGCGGGATCCTTGAGGTACCCAACCTCTTGGGTTATACCTTGCTACGGGAGCCCCGAAGAAAAAGTCGCAGGACTGGCAGATGTCGGTAGAAACGGATGTAGATGAAGCGACAGAGAGTGCTACAGTGTAGGATTCCCCGGGCAGCGCGAGGCTAGCCGGCTGCAATAGTGCGAGAGGCATAGGAGTGTTGCACCAATGCAGGATGGCACAGAGAGGTGTGCAATGGTGCGAGATGCAAGGAGTTGTTGCAGCAGCGCAGAGGTCAGTAGAGGGAGCACTTGTTAGCGGCAGAGAGAGCTTCAACATCAGGAGTGCTTCTAGCCTGATAGGGATGTCAGAAGTTGGGTGGATCAGTTACTTACTTCTCAGTAACTGAGTTGCAGTGCAGTAGCGGTTAGTAGTAACACGATGCAACATGACGAAAAAGGACCAACAACAACACGGATGTAGAGGGAGCTGCTGTGCGGATACAATAGTGGCAGGGCCATGGGCAGCAGTATAGGATGCAACAATGCAGGGGATATTGGGCGGGGAGGCCTAGCATCAACACAGGTACCAGTGCCGTCTAATCAGAGTGATGCTAAGTGTGGAGTATTACTAGAGCACAATCCTCGCTAAGAGGGAGTGTTGATTTGGGGTAGCATCGGATGTGCTCTAGCCATGAAAATTGGTGGAGAGGCTAAAGCACATGAGATCTCCAAGACCTAGAAATGGTTTGGGCAGATTGTTCCCAATTTGGGAGATATTAAAATAATTAATATTTTTAATGGAGTTCCTAAGTCTAATCTTAGGAAAAATAAAATATTAATGGGTATTAATATAAAACTGGGTTAGAAGGTTCCAAAAGTCATGGATCAAGCCAAATCTAATCTTAGCCGTTGATTAGAGATGTAATCTCGGCCGTTGAAGGACCAACAAGAAAAGTATGAGAGGAGGCTTGAGGGTCAGTTGGAGAACACACAAGAGTGATTAGTCATTCGATTTACTAGAGCGGGGTTTGCTAAGTAAAGTCGAATCAGTGATCAGCAGCGAGGGGCAGTGAGTACTGGATAGAGAGGTAGAGATAGTGCCGAGAGACTAGCACAGAGGCAGACGCAGAAGCCAGAGTAGGCTACGCAGAGCCCAATAGAGATAGCGTAGAGGCCAGAGGGCCTGCGTCATCCACGTAGAGGGTAGTAGGAGTGACATAGAGGGTCCTAGAGGCTGCACAGTGCCTAAGAGGGTTGATGCAGAGGCCAGGAGGGCTGATGTAGTGCTTCATTGTTGCTGGTGAGGGTTTCGTAGGGCAGGTTTTCTGAATACCTGCTTCCGAATAGAGAGGTATTATTGCCAGTTATTGTTCTCTGTCAGGCGAGCCAGTTTGGCACCCAGTTGTACTCAATGATATACTGCATAATAATAAACCCTCAGAATTGCTACATTGGTTTTCCCGCATTGGGTTTTTCCGGGGATGATTTGTCCAAAAATAACGGTGTCATTTGTGTGTTTGTTTTCTTTCAGCTGTTGATCTGTAGATGGTTGAGACTGTATTGTGTTTATTTCATTATTTATATGTTTTAAAAAACTTGTTTGTAAATAACAAGTAGAAGAAATAAACCAGAAGAATATAGATTAAATTTCTAACAGGTAATACTTAGAAATTTCAACATAAATTATGCCCAATAATAATGTTGATTTTTGAAAGTTGTTGGAATGCAACGAAACGAAAGGAAAACTGTGTTGATGATGGAATATGCCAAGCGAATGCCATCAAATCCCATGAAAACTCCTCAAAACTCCATCGGGACCCCTGATGACATAAACCTGCTCCACTGACCTAGCCATCCTTTGTCTTGGAAATCCACCTTGGCTGTACTATGAAGAACAATAAAAATGGGGACATGGCAGTCCTCTCGCCCCAAGATTGCTTGCCCTCAGGCAATCCAAATCTGTGGACCAATCTGGTGGCCCAACACCACTAAGAGTCTAAGACCTAATGCCCGGAGCCTGTACGAACCATTGGTCCATGTTACGTCTCCAAGCTATCGAAACATGACTGGATCCTCCAATACCTGGATCCCATGTCCATCTCGAATTCAGCCTGCTGTCAGTAGATCCACCTGGATCCCAATGCCACTAAGGAGCATTAATGCTCCATGGCTCCTGCTGTGCTGTAGCTCCAGCTGTGAATGCTGCCCTACCAACTTTTTACCACCTCATCACCTCTCTCAAATCCAATCCTTGGAATACCCCAAGGTTAGTCTCACTATACTAATGCTGCACTGAGATACTGATGAGTGGCCAACCCACATTTTGTTGCCGATTGGAGCATGTAATATCCCCCACCTCTAATGGCTTCTGCAGTACGCTGCTCTCAACTAAGAATGATACTCCATCAATAGGATGCCAACTCATGATCTCCTGCCAGTCTAAGTCATGGACTCCTGTGTAAGGAACAAATCTACTATGTTGATGCTGGTCCATGCTCAACTCATGCTGCCCTATTTGGTTGGTTAGCAATATCCATCGAGAAAGTCTTGTGATTCTCCATGTAATGGGTACAAGTAGCCAAACTGTGTTGCAAGCTGTTTATGTACTCCTGGAGAGGGCTGTTGCCTGAAAATGTTGCAACTCGGCTAGCTGCCACTACACCTGTTGGCACCTCATCAATGGGTAGTCACAAAGATGGATGCATTGCCATCTCCCTCGGCTGATAGGAAACTCCACGCCCTTCCAATCCACCAATCTCCTGCCAAACTATCCTGTCATACTCTAGCATCGCCTGAGGACAAGTATCAATGAACATCATCACCCTGCTAGCTGTCTGTACATCTGTCTGCTCCTCATCAATGACTAACCCTAAGGGTGGCTGCTCATCCTCCATCAACACGATTTCATATGAACCTCCAATTGGCTCTCCCAAAAAAGCTCATCATGCATACTGTGCACCTCATCCTCCTCAACTGACTGACGCTCCATCATATGCTACTCAAGCTGACTCATCACTGGTGACACACTATCCTGAACGTCTCTCCTAGGACCCACAGTCTGCTCATCCTATGAATCTGGCCTGATGTCAATGATTCGCCATGACTCATGCTCCTGATTGCTAAATCATCAGCCACTAATCTTCTCCCTGATCTCTTTCCCACATGGGAACAATCAGTTGCTCCTTGTACTCCTCTACCACACATGGATGCATATCTGGCCTATTGTTATCAATTCCATATGACTGTCGTGCTCCTCTAAGGTATCATTGTATGAACCCATGGACTCGTCCAATGAAGAATCCTCACCCTGAAAGTCAGAAGGAATCTCCTCTTGCTCTATCTCTGTTATCTCCTTAGCGTCACTCAAGCATGAGTGGTCAGGTCCCCAAGGTCCCTTGCAGACAAAGCAAAGTCCATTCCTCCTCATCTCATTCTTGCTGTATGATCCCCCAAACTTGATCAGCTCCTCCTTGGTTAGTTGTCTCCTGAACAAACCAATGTTCTGCTCAACCAACCTCTCGGCTAGTCCATAAGCTGTTGGTGAGACCAACTGTTTTCTCCTCCAAATGGTCAACAATTGAGTCCGCAATTCCCTGCAAATGGCATCATGATCTCCCATGATTGAAGACATAATGGACAACATGTTTGCTTTGACCGTGTCAGGGTGATATTTCTTAATGTTAAAGAAACATTGGGACATTTGATGGATAAAGTCTTCACACCCCAAATCAAGCATAATGTCATAAGTTTGAACCAAGGACATGGCTTTTAGAATCTCATGTTTTTTCCCAAAAGTAGGACCCTCACTGCTATCCAAATCCCGAAAGGTCTCTACTATCAGTCTGAAAACTCTTCTCATTATGTCATCACTGTAAGGAGGTATAGGTGCAGTCAACCTCATAATGTTATTGAGACAGTATGTTACTGGAAGTCTAACCCCTTCACAAGGTTCTACCAAGAACTTAGGTTGTATTAGAGCAGGCATAACTAGTTTTAGAGCCCAAATTAATTTCTTCCCCTCTAACTACTTCACTTCGGAAAGGTGTATTCAGTTCATCTAGTTTGGAAAGAACTTTCCAAGTGACTCTTGTATGCTTCAAATCAGTCCCAAGTGCAAGGATTTTATGCCCTATCTCATGTTTTTCTGCAAAATTTTTGGCTGCTCTTGCCGCAGAATAGCATGTATCCCCTTTGAAAAAGGTCTGTTGTTGGTTGTTGCTAGTTTATTATGGGAGTTCATGAAGGTTTCATCCATGTTTTCTTTGTTCAATGACATTAATCAAGCAATCATATACAAGAATTTTACTGACAGCATCACAATAATTTGATCAGCTGACTCAATATATGGACCTTGACCCCAAATCTTTAGCATTAACCCCTAACTCAATGCTAATATGCTCTCACTACACATTTTCCTTTGTCTCTTTGTCAATACATCAATTTGACCTCTCCGCAACTCAACTACATACCCTGCTCAAGCATTAATACAATACAGGGCTTATGGTAGGGAGTTCAAGGTTCAACAACAAGCAACAGTAAAGATTTCGTCTCATGCAGTACAATAACAATACTTTACTCAACTTTATGTGACATTAGATTCATCGTACAAATTTAACAGACACACCATAATACATTAAGATAATACTCTACATATCCATTAAAAATGTATCACGTGATGATCACAACATCTCATACTCAAACATATCCTCTTGTTCGGTCAACAATAACACTACTGCAAACCTTACAGACCCTACTTTGGCATACCATTATAGACTCCCACAATTGCAGTGACAATAAATAATATTCAGAATTCATAAAATTTTTGAGATGAGACCTAATGCCGTTGTGACAACTTGACCTTCTTCACCGTGCCTGTATTTCAACGATCCTTGGTCAGTCAAATATGTAGGAAATTCAAGTGCTCACACAATGTACTTGTATACTGCTACTATTGAGGAGTAATCTGTCTCTACAGGGGTCTTGATCTGCTCTTAGAATATGTCATTCAGATTCTCCATGGTACTTAAAAACTATGCACCAGATGTCGTCCTTCTGCACAGTTATACACCAAAACCATGATCATACCACACCAACCTACCACATGCCGAAGCATGCATCACCACAGTCGCACCATGTTCACTGACAACCACTCAATCTGTTGTTGAATTCAACTCTGATTAGTTCCTGTCATCTGAGAGTTAATTCCACTGCACTTTGTTATGCTGTGCCCGACTAACTTTGATAACACAATCAATCTCTAGGCACTCTTCTGCAAAGCATACGCACAACCTCTCAATTTGGCTTCTGTCAATGCTTCTTTAACCAATAATTTAGCTCGACTTGAGACTGCTTGCGATCTTGGTTGTCACAAAATCGATATTCCGTTCCCCTGTTGGCATCTCGATCACAACAACGTGAGCTTAACGAGATCTCGGCCTTCTCAACTACGTGGAGTCTGCGGCCTCTCTGTCGACCAACGATCAAAATATTCTTGATCGCTCAATAATCACATGAGTCTGTTGGCTTTAGATTTATACACTTGTGGTCCTCTGTTCTCATCGATCCACAATGCAATAGATACAATCTTCATGTCGTCAATTGCACACTCCACAGTCTTGCAATTACTTGTTGAGATCCACGCGCGTCGCTCACCACACTACAAGCAGTGCCTCAGACGCATATTGGCTCCTTGCATTTCCATTCAACGTGACATGGGCTTGATCCAAACGTGAGGAATTCAACTCCCCTTTAAAATAATATGCCACAAAAAACAATGATTGTTTGTCCGTCTCACTTGAAAATGAACTTGGCCCCAAGAAACAATGGTCGTTCGCCTCAAATGTGTGCCATCTCTGGCAACGATCCCTTTTCCATCACACAGGGGATTCGCACAACAGTTAACAAAAAAAATAGACCGCAGGCATTGCACAACACATGAATCGGCTCATGGACATATCAAATTGCTCCTTTTAATATACTCGACTTTTTCCCAATGGAAATTTCGGCCTTAAATTACGCTAATTTGGCACCACTGCGAACAACAGGGCTTGACCCAAGTGCGCGTAAGCGAATCGCTGATCCTTTAGGACTCGACCCAGCGATTTTGGCTCCTAATAGACGCAGCTTTAGGAATGAATTCGGTCCAGAGGAATTTCGATCTTGCCAGCGGAAAGTGTATCTCAGCCTCCAGTAGAAATCATGCTTGCTAATAGTGAATGACTCACGACCTTGCAAATATTGAATCAACCCCTTCTATAAATTTATCATTCGGTCGCCTTTAAAAATCTAATAATATTTTGCGGCCTTTATGATCTATACTTTCGGCTACCTGCAATCATAACTTAGCTTCGATTTAGGATTACTTTAATGTTTTTGGCAACTCGACTTACAATTATTTCTCAGTCGTTTGACCACAAGCAATGTTGCTAACTTGGGACTTTCTACAGAAAATGTAGTCCATGCCACAACGATGGGTCAAATCAGTCACGGCCTTCCTTTTTCTTTGGTGGTCAAATCAATCATTATACGGGAAGTATTCACGTTGGATCAAAACTATCGATCAATTAAGATTGATTCAACTATAGCCAAGGATAAACCTTGAACCCTTTAGTATTTTCTTCTGGAAGTTGATGATTGACCTTGCAATAGATTTGGTAATCTAGTACTGTAAATAATCTTGGAACCTTCCAACTAAAAACCCGCAGGTTGAGCCAAGACCAAGGCTCTAATACCACTGTAATGTCCCAAATCAATTTCTTTTGGAAAAGGCACTTCATATAAAACTATCATGCATTTATCAGAAGATTGCGATGTAAAACTTGAACCATAAATATATAAATTGCACAAAATCTCATTAAAAGATCTCAACATGAGAAACAATGAGAAATGCAGCGACAAGACCCAACTTTATTATAGAAATATATGCTAATACAATCACTGGGAATGACCCTCCAAGATATATAATAATACTGAAACCGACCTCCAAACTAAATATGAAATCAATCACTACACTTGTGGATTCTGAATGAATCCACCAAGGGGAGATGGGTGCTCGCCTAATCTGTCTATATCACTCGAGGGTTTTTGTCCCGGGGCTACCAATGGAGTAGAGAACTGGGTTCTCAACCTCATACAAGAAACAATATCAAAACCAAGATGTCCTCCCATGGCCTCCTCCTCCTCTTTTATAGATCTGATGGACCACTCTAGAATCTTCTATTTTATTATTATTCTAATCATGGAGCACTTTTCCCTCTTTTATTTTAATTAAAATATTCTTTTTAATGCGAGAAAAGGGTAAATTGGCCACCATGTCTCCTCAGGTCACTGAAACTCCCATCCAAAAGTTCCATCATGTAGATCTTCTTGTTCTGGTTCCAATGAGCTATTACACTAAGGTGTTCCATCAATTAATCTCCCCGGAATGCCACCTCGAGCATAATTAATTAAGTTATGCCCAATAATAATGTTGATTTTTGAAAGTTGTTGGAATGCAATGGAACGAAAGGAAAACTGTGCTAATGATGGAATATGCCAAGCGAATGCCATCAAGTCCCATAAAAACTCCTCAAAACTCCATCGGAACCCCTGATGACATAAACCCGCTCCATTGACCTGGTCATCCCTTGTCTTGGAAATCCACCCTGTCTGTACTATGAAGAAAAATAAAAGTGGGGACATGACACTTATCACCATCGACCAATTTCAATCACCCCAGTAACATATAAGCAATTATAGATAGAATAGTAAACAATAAATGCACAATAGAAGATAGCTAAACACAATGAGACACAAATTTTGGTCAAATACTAGGGAAAAACCCCACAAGGGGGAAAACCCTTAATCAAATTTTCTTCTATTAGTCAATCAATGTTCACCATGAGATACATCAGTCCAATAGAACATCCAATAACTAGTCAAAGTCAAACCTTTGACTATCCAAGCCAACCAATCAAAAACTAGTCAATGATGAGAGAGAAAGTCAAATATGGTAAAAGATACTAGTATGCAATTTTTGGCCTGTGGAGGTACAATCAACAACAGTGAATGGTTTGCAATAATTAGTCAAAGTCGACAGACAATTTGCCTATAAAAATTCATTCAACCCAATAGTAAATTTGGCTTTCCTTCCTTAGTCAAACTTGGTCAAAATAGAGACACAAATCCTTGCAATTTGGTCAAATTTCGACAATCAACCTGTGGTCAAACCCTAGTTGCAACCTGTGATCAACGCAAATCAAAGTGCCCAAAACCGAGTAAAAGATTTTGTTAGCCTTAGTCAAATATTGGCCTCCAAAACAGATAAGAAATTCGGTCAAATTAGATCAGACCATCCCAAGTCAACGTAGGTCAAATGAGAGAGAAAGGTCTAGTCTGTGAAAATTTCATCTATCACAACAACTGGAAATTATTTCTCTAATTTTTAATTTATTTAACACTTTATTTGTTGTCTATTATGACAAATATCAACTAAATCACACTATAATTTTCACAAGTAAACTGTACAAGAAAATAGCGCTGGAAATTGAGAAAATATAGCACACACACAGAGATAAATTTTACATAGTTATTTTTGGATGAAAGTCCTTGGGAAAACCCATTGTGGGAAAACTAGTGTAGTAGTGAGGGTTTTTATTATTATGTAGTAGTGAAATTTTGAGTACAATCTGGATGCTGAAAACTGGTAATCCACAACAAGGAAATCTGGCAAAGATATTCTCTAAGCAAGCACGACCCTTGCGCTACCTGCACTCATGTTGCATGCACTCACGCGTTTCTGCACTCACGTTCCTGCACTAGGAATAACTCAGCCTCTTGTTGCTGCCTCTCTAGATCTGAAAGTCTTCATCTAGATCACGTCCCTACCCCTCACTGGTACTGTGTCCCACTGTCCCTCTCTGGCTTGAACTCTACTGCTACTAGCTTGTTTTGCACAAGGAACTGCTGCTCAAGTGTCTCCATCTACCCATCGACTTCTTCTTATAATCTTTAGTTCAGACTCCAATGGATGAGATTAAATCTTAATCAATGGTTTAGATCATTTCTGGATCGATCCATGTGAGTTTTTAGATAATTCTTACCTTGACTTAATTAATTTCGATTAATCAACCAATTTTCCTAAGTTTAGACATAGGAAACATTTAAAAAATAGGTTAATATTCTAATTAATCTATATCTAGGTGGAATTTCTAGAAAGAATTTCTGAGTTAAGGAGATCACATGTATTGAAACCTCTCCACCAAGTTTCGTGACTAGAGCACATCCGATGCTACAAAAACTAACACTCCCTCTTAGCGAGGAATGTGTTCTATTGCTACACATCCTGCCACAACACCCTGTCTCTGTATCGTCTTCTGTCATGCTACTAATGTCTAGGCATACTGCCCACCAACCACTATGCAACTCTGATGCTGCATTCGTGCTGTTGCTGACACTACCTTACTGGTGCCATCCCTGCATCTGCACTACAACTCCCTCTCATTTGTTGCTACTGCAAATGCAACTACTGCAACTGAGAATCATCTGAAATATTGAATCATCTGTGTTTGCTGCAACTGTCTCCTGAGTTCTGACTGCTTCTAGCCACTGCATTGTCTACTGAAGAATCTGTGTTGTTGCTAACTCTACTACTGAGCCTCTTGCTCTGTTGTCAATTTGACACTGCACTCCTCATCATCTGACTGCTACTAGTATTTGCAACTGTCACTCAAGAATCTAATTGCATTACTGACACTAATCCATCCTACTACTGAATACTATGGGCCCTCGTAGCCAGGTAATGATCCATGAGGTGGACTCCTCAATGGACCTTACCCATCTTTGCAACTCTGGGACTATAGCTCCATATCGCCCCACCTCTCTCCTGGAGGTATAGCTGCAAATATCATGAAATCTGATCCACTCATACTATTGCTACTACTGCTCTGCTAATGCTTCTGCACCATTGCTGCAACTACTGCAATAATGAGTCTGATCTCCCTAGATCCTGAAGTACTAGCTTCCATAGGGATGCTCCCTCTGAAACTAGACTTCCTCTAAGTCTCGATCTCCCTATGGGAAATCTCTTTGCTCCCTTCTGGCAACTCGCATTGTCCTCTTGCATTAGAAACTGGACTATGTAGTTCTTTGCTGAGAATCTCTTAGCTGGAACTGCTCTTGCATCCTGCAACTGGGCAATTCACACTACCTGTGTCACTGCGACTAGTTCTGCAATTATCTCCCGGGTACTGAATGCAACTAGCTATGCAACTGTCATCTGAATCACTGACTACACTTGCTGACACTGTGATCCTCCTGCTACTGATTTTTTTGGGCTCCCGTAGCAAGGATACTGATCCATGTGAAAAATCTGCAGCAACTAAATCTAATTTGCTGTTCTTCCATGGATCCTACCCATCCAACACTTTGGAGTTTCATACTCCTCCTCCAGGATTTGGTGCCCAACCATCTCCTTTTAAGCCTAGTCCTAGGATGGGACCTTCCTTCACTTTGCAACTTGTACTAGACAATTTGCAGTTCCATCGACACATATTTTCGACAACTGGAAGTCGAACTACTACCCAGATCTGCATTCTAGATAACTCGTACGACCTCATCTGGCAATTTCATATGGTCTTCCTTGCAAAGCTGCAAAATTTTGGAAACTCAAAATTGGAGAAAATAAACCCGAAAATCTCTCCCTTTACCACTTCTCGGCTACTGAGTCTACGACTCTCATTCCCTTATGGGGGAGAAGATCTACTCACAACCACTGCCAATCTGCAATTGGAAAAAATAGATCTCTAAAACTCAAGATCCCCTGAGAGAAATTTTCCCTCTGTTTGTGCTTTTCTCTTCCACTCAATGTTGATTCTGCTGCTGCAAAACCCTCTGCGTCCAACCATGAATCTGCTTAGTGAAAATCTGAACAACTGCTACTCCCTCTGACTGCTGGAATCACTATTATGGGCAAATCGATTTTTCTACCAACCTATAACTGAAAATCGAACCCTTGCCCAACAATTCAATCTGTCTATTTGGGTACTGCGCAGCCTCTGAGAATTTCGGCTTGCTATTCCCTCTGAACAACGAAATTCCTTTCTCCACTTCTGAGCTTCCCGACTGATCACTCACCCTCTAATACCATGTGAAAATTTCATCTATCACATCAATTGGAAATTATTTTTCTAATTGTTAATTTATTTAACAATTTATCTGTTGTCTTCTATGACAAATATCAAGTAATTCACATTGTGATTTTCACAAATAAACTGTGGAAGAAAATAGCGTTGGAAACTGATAAAATTAGCACACGCACACACATAAATTTTACATTGTTGTTTTTGGACAAATGTTGCCGGAAACACCTAATGTGGGAAAACTGGTGCAGCAGTGAGGGTTTTTATTATTATGCAACAGTGAAATTATGAGTACAATCTAGATGCCGAAAATTGGCAATCCACAACAAGAAAATTTGGCAAAGATATTCCCTAAGAAACCCGACACTCGCGCTACTTGCACTCGTGCTGCCTGCACTCACTTTCCTGCACTTGCACATTCATGCACTCGCGTTCCTATATCGGGAATAACTCAGCCTCTTGCTACTACTTCTCCGGATTTGGAAATCTTCCTCCGGATCACTATCCCTGCACCTCACAAACACTGCATCCCTCTCTGGCTCGAACTCTACTGCTGCTAGCTCGATCTGCACAAGGAACTGCTGCTCAAGTGTCTCCATCTACCCATCGACTTCTTCTTATAATCATCTGTTGGGACTCCAATGATTAAGATTAAATCTTAATCAATGGCTCAGATCATTTATGGATCGATCCGTGTGAGTTTCTATAGAATTCTTACATTTACTTAATCAATTATGATTAATTAACTAGTATTCCTAAGTTTAGACTTACTAAACATTAAAAAATAGGTTAATAATCTAATTAAGCTATCTATAGGTGGAATTTCCATAAACGATTTCTGAATTATAGAGATGTCATGTATTCTAGCCTCTCCATCAAGTTTCGTGACTAGAACACATCCGATGCTACAAAAACTAACAAAAAAGAAGAAAAGAAAAGCTTCATGAGAGACCTCCTGCAATTTCAGATTGAACTTGCTTGATGTGTTGATTGATGTGATGCTCCAAATGGCCTCCAACGATAGGCTATTTATATGGTGTCTATGAGGGGTCATTTCATTGGTGGGGCCGACTTGTTGACTTGAAGACTGACTTCTCAAACTTGTAAATGTGGGTTGACCTTATTAATTTGCCAATGGAAATTTTGACCAAGGCTGCCACTTTTACAGGTTCAACCTTTTCTTTTTCAGGCTACTACCTGAAAGGATACACCAATCCCCTGATACATTAAAGTTTTAGTTTGTTGGCTTACCTGTTCTTTGATTCTGAATTCCTTCTTCTCTTTGACTATGTTCTGTATTCTGTCTCTGCCTCCTTTACAGCTGTTTATCTCCTCTGCTCTTCCTCAATTATGTTTCACTCTTGCTCCTCTTTCTCAAGTCCTTCTGTACATTTCTCTTTGCCAAGCCATTCACAAACTAGGTCTCACAGAATTCACGAATTCACTATATGCCCTGCCATTCAAAAATACATCTTTTTATATACATAACTAGCTGTATGTTTGTATTTCAATGCAGGAATTTGAAATTAGAAAACTGTCTCTTTGTATTCCAAAGCTGTCTCTTTGTGATCCACCCATTCATTTCACATTCTTCCAGATTTTGAAGATCAAAACAAAATAAATGGTTATCCAAATATTATTAAAATATTAATATCAGCCAACTCCAATAAGTGCATAAACCATGTGTATCTAACCTCTCAGAAGTCAGAATTGGGTGGAGCAGATAGCAAAAAGGCCAAGTTTGCAATCTATATGCGTCTTGTGTGTGAGCAACCGGAGTACATATGCATATGACCTTCAGCAAAGTCACATATATCTTCCTGTGTGTGCAAAAAGAATGCTGTGCACTTCAAACTGTTGACTGTCATCAGTGATAACAATACAATAGCGGGGAATCTTATTACTACTGTAAGTACTACTAGGAATGTACTGAATTCAAAAAGTGCCCCAGATGAATTGATTTTGAGATTCTGTTCTAGTGCTACTGTTAGAGCATTTACACTCTTGCTTGCACTACGAGAAATTTGTTCATCAATGAAATATGAGGAACCTGCGCTTTCACTGGGGTGTACCATTTTCAAGATGGCTAATTGAATTTCCAGTTTTCTTCCAGGACTCACTGTCATTCTCTCTATGAACATTCTTCCTTTCTGAATTCCAGGCATCATCAAAGAAAATGAAGAATGGGTCTCTCCTTAAATTAGATTAAATGAGCTCATTCAAATTACATGATTTGGACACTGCCTCTCTGTCAAAACTGAAAATATATGATGGGTCAATGTTTGTCTTCTCTACATTTTCTAGCCCACAAACCTTTTCCTTAATGTTGTCAATTTTTGGGGAATCATGTCCTTCATCATCTTCATATACTTTGCATTTTCAACAATAGAGGTTGCACTTCATTAACAATTTGAATTCGGGCAGGGGGATTTGATGCTGAAACAAACTGATCAACTTACCCTGTATAACTGGTGAAAAGGCAACTTAACAAGTTGATTCAGCCCATGATCTAGTCTACATTTCTTTTCCTTTGCCTGTTTTGCATCTTGGGTAGCTTTTCTAATTGGCACTTCTGTTGCAATATAACCCAAGCATTCTCCAACTTCTCTCATTGCACCTCAGGATTGAGTTTAATTGACAATATAATTATTGACTTGTAAAAGAGTCAAGCATTAAGGCTCATCAACTAACTCTTCTGAAGGATCATTTACTTGTGAGGGAATCGTTCTTCAAAATCCTATTTAACTTTGTTTCTCAATAAGGGATAAGGTGGAAGACCCTTCAGAATCACTCTATTAGGTAGCACCAACAGTAGATGAGGAGATTGCCTCATTTCTTCATATGGATTTATAGCTTCCAGAGGTGATCCATGATCTAAGAATTCCCATATAATATCAGCATATGTGTGCTGATCTACATGTGTATTCTCAACCTTCATATCTTTCAGACCTGCATTATCTCTTCCCCCTTCTTATTTCTTGCCAATGTAGTAAGCATATCCTTGTACAAGAACATGTTTGGTTTGTACCAAATCTCTTTGTGAACAACATCAAAGATCTATGTATCTGTTTTTAATCCTGTTGAACATTGGCCTTCAACAGAGACTGCATTCCCTCCATGTGTAAATGCTTCAAGATAAACATATTATTCGCTTTCTGCTTACACACTAATGATGAAGGCAGGCTAATAGTTAAACCAACTCTGATGAATTTTGAGAGATCGGTAATTTCTCAGGCACAGAAAAATACATTCTAGTAGAAGTTTTATCAGTGAAAGTTTCTTCATGGCTCCAAGTTGGTTCATGTTGCTAACATCGTAACATCCAGCTAAAACCTTTGACATCAATGCCAAAACCTTTAACATGCATTAGTGCTTGTCTTTTCTACTTAGCAAAAATGTGATCTTAATGGTCCAAATTGTTCTTGGAGGTGGAATTTTGCCTGAAGATGGGTCCCTAGGATTGATTGAAGTGTTTCTTATGAGAATTTTGTATGTTTACTGCATATTTTCTATATTTTGCATGTTATATTTGTGAAATAGGGTTTCTACATGTGCCATGGTTGCAATTGCTAAATCTATCTAGAAATCTTGTTCCTTTATGATACATAAAATTGTTTTCCTTGAATCCTTTAAGAGAACTCTGAGTGCATCTCTTAAATTTAAAATCACCTATGAAAAGGAAGCCACTAGGGTTTGTAAGTAGATGCCCTTGTCATCTCGCCCACTTCATCAAGGTTGCCCTCATGGAATTTCCCTTAGAAGACTCCATTCACTCATTTAGAATAAGGCACTAGTCTAGGTGGTGTTGATCAAACCATTCTTTAATAAATTCCAGTTCTTCTCTATTAAATTCTAGATATCTAGTGTTAGGGTTAGGGTTTATATGATATATTGCTAAAAAGTAATTTTATTTGATGTGTGATTGTTCTTTAAATAGGAATTACATAAATAATAATCTAAAAGAAAAATTTGACATTGTATTGCATGTTAAACGCTGTTTCTAGGGATGTTGTCATCATTTTATTGTTGTTTTATGCATGTTTCCGCCTTAAAAATTCCATTTTGAACTCTATATCCTTCACATCTAATTGGAAGTCTTGATCCTTTGTTGCTTTACCATTGTAAGACTTTTGCCTTCGTCTGTTATCATTGTTGCAAAAAACAATCGTGAGTTTTTCCTTGAAACGATTAACTCAACGATTTTTTCACTATGAAAAAATTGCGATTAGACCCCAAAAAATTGCATTTTTTGTATTTTTTAGTTTTGCCGATTTTATCTTGATTTTTTACTATTTTTTCTTTCTCTGAACTATCTCTGATTGAATCCCGATCGCGATTATCGCAACATTCGCTGTTATATGACATTGTATACCCAGTCATTGATAATCTATAAAACTCTTAACTTATAACAACCCTATAACTTACTTTAGTGGTCTAAGGATAAAGTTCTTGAACTTTGGATGAAATTGGAATGAATGCCCACCAAGTGGAGGGATTTTGAGGCAACCACTATAGCCCTTGATGTTTAGACTTTCCAAGTCCAAAAATCTCCCTTCCTAGTTAGTTCACACTAAGCCCTAGATGGTCGTTTTGCCTTAAGAAGGCCGAATTAGGTAAGTGAGAGAGAGTAAAAGTTTATGGATAAAATTGGCTTGATCACCAACAAATAGATGGCTAGTGCCTAGTCCTAGTGTTGATGGATTCTATGGGTTCTTTAGGTTGGCTAAAACTTGCAAAGGATTAAGGATATTTCGATGCCCTAGCATCAGAACCCTAGCTATTGCCTTTGTGAGGGATCAAAATTCACTTGGGAGAGCTAATGTGAGATCACCAAGGGGATTGTCGTTCACATGTCATACAATGAGTAATGCATGCAATAATGTGGCCTAGCTTCCATAAAATTGATATTCAACAAAATTAAGGCACAATATGCATGTACAATCCATTTATTGATCTAAGGAAATTCCTCCAAAGACAAGAATGTAGGTCCAAGACAAAATATGTTCCATAGATCACGTTTCTCCAATAGGTACAAGAGGTCGAAATTATCAAGAAGAGAGGCGGAATTCACAAGTGATGATGATTAGAAATGAAAAGCTCCTTCCCTCTATTTATGTGAGGAGGATAAGGTCTAATTTTTAGTCTAAAGCCCCTATTAACAAATGGAATTACAATGAAACCCTTGGGTTACAAGCCAACCCAAACTATCATTTGTCATAAATGCAATGAGAAGCCCACACATGTGAGCCATTAGCATACTAGGGATGATGTCTTGCAAGAAAGGAGCTCCAAATCCCAAGCGTTGATTCTTTGAGTGCTAAATGTGGATTTGAAGCCTCTAAAAGTCAAAATGTGAGGGTTGGCCCTCAAATCTCCATCAATATCCCTCTATGGTCGCCAGAATCAACTTGGGTTGCTAGAAGGTGGTCACCTGGGTCTCCAGTTGCTCAAAATGTCCATCTTTGCTCGAATGTTGAGGGCTTTCCAGGTGCTACTAGCCTCCCATGTCTCTGAGGTGAGACCATCCTCACCTGGGCCCTGAATTAACTTCCACCCTACAGAATTTGCTAAGGCTAGCCTGGGGACATGTTAGTCCAAGTGTATCATCCTAAAGAATCGTCGAATGTAGTGCAAAGTGTCGGAACATCTTGGGTGCAGGGGGTGCCTAGCAGTAGGTGTGATGTGTTGCTACTGCTTGGAGACCCAAGGCCCTCAACACTTCACTTGTGGGTGCCAATATAGTTTTATGGGGCTTGGGTATCTATGGGTAAGGTGCCCAAGTCATGGGTTGCTGAACCACTTGATAGTCACAACATAAAGTCTAGTGAAAGCAATTAGTCATCAGGGACAATAATCATTTTTGCATCTAAGTGAACTAAGCTTGAATGGAAAGGGCTATTTAATACTTCAAATAAGGCTTCCCTTCCAAGATTGGGGCCTTGGACTTGCAATGGCGTTTCCTCCCTAGGTAGGAGTGGCTAAAGGACAACCCTATTAGGTGTTTCCAGCCTCTAAGGGGAAGTCACATTTCCTTAGTCCACCCTTCACTTGATAGGTTTAGTGAATAATGATGGTATGGAGGGGAGAAGACTTCATGGCCAAGTGCCATGGTCAAAGGGACCAACATGATGGGGGATCCACATCTTAAGTGTTTAGATGTGAGGAGGGAGCAATCGTGGATGCATGAGTTACCAACCTAGCCTTTGTTTTTCCACCCCTCTTGTGCGCCTTTTACTTTTGTTTGATTTTTCTTTGTATTACTGCTCTAGCTCAAAGAGTTAGAGCTTGCTTTGAATGATGTATAGTAGTTGTATTACCCCTTAATGATGACACTGCTTATTTCCCATCAAGGTTGGGACATGCAAGGGTTCCTTTTTATGATCTAAAGGAGCAACATGTCCTTAGGAAGCAAGTGATGGCCACAATGAGTGAGGTAGAGGTCATGCTAGGATTTTTCCCACATGTTAATGTGTATGTCTAGGCCATTTTTTGCATTTTGATATTATTTTATTTTATTAAATTTATTTTGTGGCCATAATATGCCTTTTCTTTTTCTTTTAGCTACATCAACCTCCGAGGGCAATGTTCCAAGCTTTCCCCAAGTATGTCGATGTATGGGTGCCAAATCCCAAAGAACCAATGGTCAGTTGAACACGAAGAATGGAGGTGGTAAGGGCTTGTAATATAAGATGGAAAATTGTAAGTATGGAATATGGGTAGATGGAACACGCTTCCCGAGTAGAGCCATAAGCGCCCGATTGCAAAATGAATAAAGTACCTTTTGATCAGAAGCCCACCTTCGTCCATGTGCTCTTGTTAGATGGGTAAGAAGCCCATGATTGATGTAGGTGGTAGAGATAAAATGGCATGTCATTAGCTAGTGGTGGCTATCAGGGGCTGCATGGCTAGCCAATTGGATGTGAGGAACAAGAGAAATTTTTTCACCCATTTTGGTGGGTGACACTCTCGATTGAGAAAGGAAGTAGTCTTCTCTGTTTATCAATCACCTTCTTTATGAAATCTCATATTTTTATCATTTTAATGGTAAATTAGGTCTTTTTTACAACCAATATTTTATTTTCATCATTAAACAACTTTAGTCACTTAGTCCTGTGTTAAAAAATTGTTTGGAATATGTTATTAAATAGAAAGTGTCATCTTAAATGCATTTTCAACCTCTTTTTATTGCTGACATATAGGGTTTTTATTACTGTTGTATGGTCCTTTACCACAAAAAAATGTTGTAATTGTTGAAGATTCTAGGGCAGTGAGAGCTAATGAGATTCTTCTTGCATGATAACTATTTGTAAGTTATTTAAATTTACTTCTTAGCACAATCTTCACTTGTTATTATTATTAGAGTGTGTCTTCTTAGTTCATCAAATAGCTACCAAAAACAAAGAGACAAGAATACATGATGTTGGCTTTCTGCCAGGGCCAAAACCTCTCCCTCTTGGAGAGGAAAACCTGCACAAAATTCTTCTTGTAGAGATTTTGACAAATACCAAGACTATGACCCTTGACCTACTATGCCACTCCAAGATCAAGACACTAATCCTCTTCTTTGACACTGATGAGATCATCATCATTGCTGCATCATTGAGGCCATCACTACTGTACTATTGAGATCTTCATTGATGCATCTTCATGGAGGACTTCACCATCGCTGCTCCTTCACTTATATCATTGCTGTACTCTCACTGAGATCATCTCTACTGTACCACCATTGCTGTTACATCTTTGTTACACTTTGCTGCACTACCACGGAGATATTCATTAGAACACCACTGAGACTGTGAGACAATGATCATCAAGTCTGTGACTGCGTTGTATATGCCGAGACAGAGTGTGATCGAGATCCTTCATGTATGCCGAGACTATGATTGCGTGTTGAGGCAGTGGGTGCTAAGACTGTGAGGAGGTCGAGACACAGCGTGTCCTCCTCTCAATAAGTATGCCAAGACTGTAACACTGCTTCTTTGATTACCCACAAAGGTGTAGAGCCAACCGAGTTTCCTGTACCTTATCCGGAATCTTGAAACACTGTAATTTCATTGAAAATCTCAGATGAACCCGAGTTTTGTACCCCTCTTATGTGTAGACCCTAATGGGGTATATATAGTGGTTTGTCCTCCATAATTAGCCAATGTGTCAGTGTGAACCATTATGTCATTTTATTGTGCCGACATGACTGTGTTTTACGTTATTTAGCTTGCTGCCTTCTTCAAGAGGATTGTGCTTGTCTTGGAGGGCTAATCTAGACACTAGGTAGACTCATATACAATACATATATGCTCAAGAAGAGCTTTTCATGACTTTGACTCTTAATAATACATCCTAAGGCTCTCAATGGGAGCCACTAAATAAATAAACCTCTTGCTCATGAAACCCATGCAACAAGGAATAATAATAAATTCATTTTCTTGTTTACAAAAATCATAATTACATTGTCATGAAGATCGAACCTAGTTACGCTTTCTTCAACACTCCCTCTTAACTAGGGAGGTATTCATGATGGTACTTGGTCATTCTCAATCTGAGGAATTTCTCATAAGAAGAATCAGATTGGTAACCAATCTGTACAACATCATAGTAACCAACATTGTTTCCACAGCAAGGCCTTGATTGACAACTCTATCTCTCATTAGATTAGAGCACAATGTTGACGAGACCAATGATTATAGACACCTTCATCATTGTCTCTCAAGGTACATATCCACTCGGGTGTTCACTGAGTATGACCTTCTAGGACTATTCTTATCTTGGGTTCCCAACCCTCAAAGAATATCGATCCTCTTGCTTACTCTTATCTTGGATACCCTACACATCCTCAAAGAGCATCAGATGCCAGATGATTACCCAATCCTCCATTCTTTCTTCCTAGATGAAGACAAGAATGTTGTGTCTATCTCTCCCTCTCAATTAGGGAGGATATGCCCATTCCTATAAAGGAATGTACCCATGTTCCCTTTGACCAGGAACTTGTCCAAGCTCCCTCTTAATTAGGGACTTGTCAGAGCTCCCTCTTAACTAGGGACTTTCCTTTTCATCAACACCTTCTTCTTCGTGGGTCCTTCAGCTGTTTGATCAATTTATTTCCTTGATGTCATGAAATTCAGTCCAACTTCTTCCTTGTAGGGCATTAGCCATCCATTACTTTCCTTCTTGGTTCGTCATGTCATTCCTTTCTTCATGGAAAGTGGCCTTCTTGATACATATCTGTAACCTTCGTCATATGGCTACTTCTTCCTCGTCATGTTTCTTTTAGGGATTTCCATCCACCACATGAATGCTAGTCGTTCTTGTACTTACAACTCTTGTTCTAGTAGCTCTGCATGAACTCATCCAAATATTATTCAAGAAATCAAAACATAACATTAAATCAAATAGTACCTTACGAGATGGCTCTTCATCATGACATCTTCCTGTAGGTATCAACATCCTGCATACATGTTGACACATCTCCCAAAAATATCCATTGTCAAGGGTCTTCATCTTTTCCAGACTTCCATCAGAGTCTTAATATCTTTTCGGGAGATTTCCTAGTCAAATCTTTTTGGTCTTTTGGATGTTGATTGGCTTCATCATGGTTACATATCTCACGATCTCTTATTTCCTCACACATTCCATTCCCAGGAGCTTCCAATCATAGTTTCTTGATTGTAGTCAACCACCTCATACTTCATATGAGGACATATTATGTTGATTTCATCTAGTGTGATTTATGCCTTCTTGCATCCTTTTAGAGGAGTAGATCCTTTTGCTCTTGATCATGCTTCTCAAGATAGAAGTAGTGATCCATGTTACCTGCAACCACACGACATGAATTTATAATATTAAATACAAGCGTACATACCTCATTTTACCTTTAGGTCATCTAGGCTTCTTCCAACAGCGTCATCGATTGAAAAGATTTTCAATCCCATGATTTGCTTCATTTCTCATGTCATCATACCATCATCTCATGAATTACATGAGTTGGATTTCCTGATGAAACACTTGCTTCCTCTCTAGATTAGTGAACCCTTTGTTGAGGATTCCATCAGAGAATCTTGAGGATCTTGCATATCCCCATCTGGCAGATGTTTCCTTTTTGAATTGATGTATGATGAGCCTTGTCCTGGATGACTTCTTCCTTTCCTTTAATGTCCAATGAGGTTCCCAAGAGCTATATTCTTCATATTTGATTGTCATGGATTTTGTTCTTCATGATTCCCATGGTGATGTCACGAGCTCTTGTTTCTAATGCTTCCATGATGCCATGGTACATCTTATTATCATGGTCATATCTGTAACAAAAGATTTAGGAGCTTATGATAGGATCCTTTTGTGAGGGATATCATCTCAATCATAGTAGAGATTCTTTACTCCCTCTTTCCTTTGTCCTTTTCTTCAACTTCCTTCATCCTTACTGCGATATGATTTTTCTTTCCATAATCTTTCCATAGCATTGAATCTTTAGCTATACTATCTGAGGATCAAACTTCCCTTTCCTTTCTGTACATGTTTGAGTCCTTTAACCTTCAATACTTTTGCCATCAACTTTTCTCTATCTAGCATAGAGACCACAAATTGTTTAATGAGGTAACCTTCTTGTTCATGGACATTTGTTACCTTGCCTATCAGTTAGAACAATGATAATTATCTTCATCTCCCAATTGAGATCTTATGAAGATATTCCTTCATTCTTTGATACCTTCAATTAGGTCTAAGTGATATGACCTTCTTCACTGTATTTCAGAGAGTATATCTTCTAGCATTTCATATCTCTCTTTTATGTCACCTCTGCTGCTATATAGGGATGAAAGGACCTAGGACTGATTTGATATGACTTCTCTTCCGGGGAATATATCTATCCTCCTTTCTTATGCAAGGAATCTTGATGACCCAACCGATTTATAGATCTCCTTGCAAACACGAAGTCATTTAACCAAACTTGATTATAAAATGAAAGATACTTACTTGAGATGTGAAGATAAAATCTTCACCTTGATCATGTTAGAAGTGGTTGAAGCAAATGCATTAGAGCTTCCTCTTGAATTATCTTCTTTCAAATGAGAGAGCCTTTCCTTAATAGAAAAGGCTGCTCCTTTTGATGAGGATGATTTGCTGCTTCCTCGGGTGATCTTCTTCTAGGGCAAGGAGATGATTCTTTATTGAAGATGACAATGCATTATTGCCTTCAATATATTTTTCCTTCTCTTGTAGATCCAGATTGCTCCTAGAGTTTCGATCTTCTCCAAGATGATGTAATCTTTGTTTTTGAAGTCCTTTGTGCTACCTTACTTTGTAGACATCTTGATGAGGGTCTTGGTGGCCTTTTGATGATGACCGTGGAGATACAAGCTCTTGCTATTGTAGACCAATTCTTGATTGCTGTTGTAGACTAATCCTTCAATCTTGACAAAGCTCTTTGATGTCCTTCTTGAAGACTGATCCTTGTATGTCTCTTTTGCTGCCCGTCCTTTGACTTCAGCACCTTAGCTCCGATATCATGTTGAAGAATCTAGGGCAGTGAGAGTTAATGAGATACTTCTTGCATGATAACTATTTGTAAGTTGTTTAACTTTACTTCTTAGCACAATCTTCACTCGTTATTATTATTAGAGTGTGTCTTCTTAGTTCATCAAATGGCTACCAAAAACAAAGAGACAAGAACACGCGATGTTGGCTTGCTGCCAGGGCCAAAACTCCTCCCTCTTGGAGAGCAAAACTCGCACAAAATTCTTCTTATAGAGATTCCAATCGACGAATACCAAGACCATGACCCTTGACCTACTATGCCACTCCAAGACCAAGACACCAATCCCCTTTTTTGACACTTCTGTGATCATCATCATTGCTGCATCATTGAGGCCATTACTACTGTACTATCGAGATCTTCATTGCTGCAACATCATTGCTGTACCTTCATGAAGGACTTCACCATAACTGCTCCTTCACTTATATCATTGCTGCACTCTCACTGAGATCATCTCTACTGTACCACCATTGCTGTTACATCATTGTTGCACTTTGCTGCGCTACCACTGAGATCTTCATTAGAACACCACTGAGACTATGAGACAATGATCATCAAGTCTGTGACTGCGTTGTATATGCCAAGGCCCAAGACAGAGTGTTACCGAGATCCTTCATGTATGCCGAGACTATTACTGTGCGCTGAGGCAGTCAGTGCTAAGATTTTGTGAGGAGGCCGAGACAAAGAGTGTCCTCCTCTTCATAAATATGCCAAGACTGTAACGCTGCTTCTCTGATTACCCACGAAGGTGTAGAGGCAACAGAGTTTCCTGAACCTTATCCGAAGTCCTGAAACACTGTAATTTCATCGAAAATCTCAGATGAATCTGAGTTCTGTACCCCTCTTCTGCGCAGACCCTAATGGGGTATATATTGTGGTTCGTCCTCCATAATTAGCCGACATGTCAGTATGAACCGTTGTGTCTTTTTATTGAGCCGACATGACTGTCCTTTAAATTCATTTGCAGGTCGACATTACTGTGTTTTACATCGTTTAGCTTTCTGCCTCTTCAAGAGGATTGTGCTTGTCTTGGAGGGCTAATCTAGACACTGGGTAGACTCATATCCATTACATATATGCTTAAGAAGAGCTTTTCATGACTTTGACTCTTAATAATACATCCTAAGGCTCCCAGTGGGAGCCACTAAATAATAAACCTCTTACACATGAAACCCATGCAGCAAGGGATAATAATAATTTCATTTTCTTGTTTTCAAAAATCATAATTACAATGTCATGAATACTGAACCTAGTTACACTTTTTTCAACAATAACTAAGTTTCTATCTTATTCTTATCATAACCCTTATTTTTTAGTTTAATGTCATGGATTCCGGGGTTGTTTATATCTGTTGTCATAAACTGGTGTATTGCTGCAATTTATCATTTTACAAGCTAGTTTGCTACAACATTGTATAATTTATTGATAATGGACCTTCCTTGAGTTTATATTGGTTGACTTGAACTATTAAAACAACCATAAGACCTGTTGTCATCTAAGATGTACACCTAAATGTGGGAAAAATTTCAAGCCCACAAGATATAATCTTTAAGGCGCAACACTCGGAGAAGGGGCTGTCACTTGATCCCAACTCTCTTTGTTTAAGCTCTCTCCTAGGTAAGCTACTGGGGGTAGTCCCTATAGATGATTAGTAAAGGAAAACTTGTTGAAACAAAATGTTCTAGGAGACTAAGGGCAAGACTATTGCGTCTCAAAGTAACTTGATTTAAAGATTTATTAGCAAGCATGAATGTTAATGAGCAAGTTAAAAGATGGATTTAACTAAGATCAATATGGCATCAATAGATATAAAGATGAGAGATCAGTGTCTTATAAACAATACTCAAGTAAGGATATAATACTTGCAAATGAAAATAATGCTTCAAGTTTTAAGATAGCAATGCTGCAAGACAAAGTACAAGAAATTGAAATATGAGCAATAAGATAGAACTTGCAATGTAAATGAAACTTGTACTTTAAAGAAATGCTCATAAAACATAGAACAATACCACGTGAGCCAATGATCAAGTAATTCAAAATGACAAACAAGAGAATTACAATGCAATGTTGTAAGTAAGATGAAATGTTCACAAATCAACAAAATGCCAAATGAGACAATGTTAGATGAATGAATGCAAGATTAGACCATGTGATGCAAAATCTTGGTTGGTTTTAGTTTATATGCCTAGACTATGATGAATTTTCCCCTCAATTTATCAAAACTTGGTAAGGACTGGGGTGGCTTGCAAGAAGGATAGGCCGAGGAGGTGCTTAGTCCATCATTGATGATACCCACCTAGCCTCCTTGAAAATCCACGTGCCTTCGTTCCTACAAGGGCTTGGCTGCAAGAGAACTGCGAGGTCACATGTTTTAACCTTACTTCAAACTCAAATTTATCAAATTGAAATGAAAGTTAGGGAAGTTGGTCCTAAAATTTCTATCAACCAAGCTTATGCTTGGCTGTAAATTTTAGAGATGTAAGCCTAAATCTAATAGGAAAATGAGATGCAAATGTCAATACAATGCTTCAATGAGATACAATTAGAACAAGATGCTTCAAAGAATGCAATACCAATCCATTTAAGATCAAGATTATTTTAAGCACAAAATAAGATTAGCTTATGAAAATAATTCAATGAAGCATAGAAAGATTACTCAATGAAACTAAGCTACTAAAGGAAATGACAATTAGATGAAAATGTTAAAACAATAACTCAAATTCCTTTAATGGAAAGTGCTCTTAAAATGTTTCTTCACTTGTATTATGTTATGACAAATAGATCAAGTGAGAATTATATAATGAAAGCATAGGTAAATGATGGCAAATGAGATTGCTAAAAGTATCTAATTGTTGGAGATAAAATTTTTCAATCCAAGACATAATTGAGATAAGACAAGAACTTCTCAAGTGTAAATTAGACCAAGTTGCTAAGAGAATCACAATAGCAATTAGATCAAATTAACAATGAAGCTTAGATCTAACAACAACCAAAATAAGCAATGCAAGAGATTAGATCCAAAGTGTAATGAACAGAGAAAACTAATCTAATGAAGTTAGTCACCACCACAAGAAATCCTCCCTTTAAATAAGGAGGTGGGATACCATGGGGACAAATCCCAAGCCCCCTATAGGAAAAACAAATTTATTTTATTAAAATTACAAAAGAAAACCCTCTTTAGACAAACATGAGCGTTTAAAAAAAATATTAAGGAGGATTTACAAAGTGGGAATTAAATACCCCTCCTCAATTTAACCTTTGGGAAGAGATTTTTATAATGATTATTTAAACATTTAATTGAAAAAAATTATCCCAAAGGAAATGACTTCCCCAATATTGAAATCCACTCCCAAAAATTGACGTCTAAGCTTAAGAAGAAAATTAATGCAATTGATGAATAAGCAACCCAGCGGCAAGGAGAGGAGCTTAAAAAAATAAATTTTAACTTTAGTATCCTTAAATTAAATTTCTCTGAATGCAAGACATCAGAGGAATTTCATATAGGCTCAGAATATGAAGACGACTCCCCAAAAGATTTGATTTTGCTTCAAATAATAAAAAGACCCTCAAATTTGATCTTGCTCTAAAAGAAATCTGAAGGTGACTTATAGAAAATTGAAGATGACTTCCAAAAATTTAATTCAATTTCAGAAATTTGAAAACAACCTTCCAAGAAATTTGATTTTGCTTAGAAGGATAGGATGGCTCCCATAGTTTAATTCGATCCAGTGATATATGATGGCTTGTTTGTTCTCGACTTGAGGGAAAATTGCTCAAAAAATTTAATTTTCAAAGCCCAAGAAAATGTGAAATTTCCTGCAAGAAGAAGCGTGAAACCTTTAAAAGAATTTCTCAGATCGATGTGAAAAGGGGCTTCAAAAATTTATTAAAATAATTAATGATCAAAACCCTCTAAAAATGCTTATGGCCAGACAAGAAAAATGGCCTCAAAATCTGCTTGCGGCCTCACAAAAAAATTGTTTTAAATTTGCAAAAAAAAATCGTTAAAACCTGAAGTAGTATTTGCAAATCGATCTTAAGAAAACGGCATGGAATTTTTTTATAAATTTTGTTAAGTGAAACCCTTAAAGATCTATGCTTTAGGAACAAAGAGAAGGCCTTCAAAAGCTCTTGGCCTTCACCAAAAAGAACAAAATTAGAAATTATTTCCAGGCCTTCAACAATTTGATCTTCAATCAAAATAATTTTAATACACTTAGAAACCCTAGCCATCCAAAAGATGAGAGTTTGGCTTCAGCAAAAAATCGATTTTCCACTTAATTTTAAAAAAATCAACCTGCAAAGCAATATGTCAAAAAATCCAAGTCCAAACCCTCACTTCATTTTCAGATCTGCAAGGAAAGAGAGGGAGAATTGAAAAATACCATAGTAACACGGGTACTACTCCCAAGCATTGGAGAGCACGTACCCCACGCTCCCGTGCTCCTGGGAGCTTTGGAGCTGGTAGGAAACTTTCCAAAATCGTTGAGAGCTTCAAAGGGTACTTTGAAGCTTTTCGGGAGCTTCACTACAACAGATTTTGACGTTTCAGGTACCTATTTTGAGCAGATTTTCAACTTTCTGGTACCTATTTTGAGGAGAGAAAGTACCATTTGTTTATTTTCTAAGTGGTACATGACAGGGTAGGGGGATGGACTGCATGGGCTCTGTAAAGTGACATAGATGTGGAGATGCAGCAAAGGTTTCAACAAAATATAGACAGTTGCCAGTCATTCCTTGGCAACTTCTGTTGCAAATCTTGAAGTTCAACAATTGCAAATAAGTCTACTTTCTTGTAGTCTATCTTGAAGCTTTAATGATAAGATTCAACAAATTAAGCGATGGTCAGAAAGAGAAAGAGTAGCGTGTTAGTCAGTGTCATTTTATAAATTTCCAAATTTGAATTTTGAAGTTGAATATAATATAGTGTTGCATGAAATCACATAATAATCAAGTAATAATGGCTTTTTTTCCGGTTTGGGAGTTTCGCATGTTTCTTTGCTGGCAAGGAATTTCATTGGCAAATTGTTGATGGATTAATATTTTGATTTTTTCTGGCAATGTTTCAAAGTTCAATCATTTACATATTTCATTGCAAGATGGAATTTGTAGGATGCAATTTAATTGGCAAGTTTTGGATGGAAATAAATAAATTATTTTATTTTTATTTTTAATATATAGTAAATTTTATATATATTATATTATTGTCACTCCCAACTTGACGTTCCCTGTAAATTTGGGCAAAGCTTCTAGTTGTACTGGATACTTGTTCCCCCATACCCAAAGTACCCACATACCAGAAACTCGTGCAACATAGAAAAATACACAAGATCTACAAGATGAACAAAATTATATATAAGGGGTTAGTAAAGATATACCAAGAATTATTTACAAATTTACAGATCTATAGGCTGAAATAGTGTGAGTACAACTTTGCTCTTGGGTTTTAAAATACAAGCTCTAAATAGCTAGGTCTATTCGATAAAAACACAATAGTTGAGAAAATAGATTAGAAATAAATAATTTTCACGAGATATGACCAAGAAACCCTAGAAAAAATTCGTTAGAAAGTCCTTGGGGATAACCAAAGCAGGCTCCTCAACTTCCATCGCTTGAGTAGTTGGTTAGTTCAACTAAGAACCTCCCCAAGTGCTCAAGATCTGAATCACAAGATTGTTTCTACACACATTCGAAAAATGATTGTTAGATCTAAATGAGATTGGATAGTACAGTGAAAGGGATGTATAGGGGTTCAACCAAAAACCTACTAGATCCGCCCAAATCTAAAGTATTTCTCCAAGTCCAAATACCATTGTAAGATAATTATACACTAATAAATCCACAAAGGAAAATAGAAATAACTGTTAATAGCACCAGTTGAACATCTACACACTTAAGATAGAATGTGTTAGATCACAAGATGCCAAATAACACTACGAAATGGAGGCCTAGGGGTCCAATCGAAAACCCACTAGAGTCGCTACTTTTGCAGTGTTTCTCTAAACTCAAATACTAATGCAAGATGCCTGTACAAATAGTAGATCCACAAATTGGCAAGTGAAATAACAAATTTGTATTTTTACCAATAGAGCATTCAGAACACATTCAAATCTTTTTTTACCATAGAGAGCTAAAGAGGAACACCACCCTGAATTGACCCCAAAAATTTGCTTTATTATTCAGAAAAATATTGAGTACATAGAACTTCTAGAGCCAAGAGCCTAATTACAAAATGTCACAATGAGGAGCTTTGAGCTCAATTTATAGAAAAATGAGAGATCTAGATCCCTCTCCAAGTGAAAACGGCTAGGTCCAATGAATTGCACAAATTTCACTTGATCCCAACAAAAAATGACTAGTTGAAAGCTTGATCCATGTCAAAATAACCCTGACCCTTGATGAAGTTCGATCTACCTTGATGATGGCGCTGGATTGACAAAAAAAAAATTGATCCTAGTCCAAAAAGATATTTTCTCCAAATTTTCTCCTCGAAATCTTCTCATTCAACTTAACAAACTTGGACCATCTCATTAAAAAATTGAATATCTTGGAGAATAATTCCTTTTCTAGAACAACGAATTTCTTGTGGGACTTTTCCTTGCTTGATTTATGGAGATTCCACAAATTTTTACTTGATTCCTTCCTCGGGAAAGTCCACATGCTTTTTTAATTATTTTTCACTTGGAGAGAATTTTATTTTTCTCTCATTTTAATTTTATGACTTCACTAATTATTTGCCATTTTTTGCTGGAAAATGAAAATAATAAACATTTGAGGGGATAGACATATTTTTCAACCCTCAAAATGCATCTCGAGAGAAAGTTGAGGTGTTGAGGTCTAATTATGATTACGGATACCCGCATCAACTTCTATAGACATTACATTTTACATTTACATCAAAAACAATTATTAAAATCCTAACTAGTGGGAAATTTTAATAATTAAAATTAGAGACTTAGACACAACCAAATTCTGCAAGTCTTTAGACATGACCTAGTATGGTATTTTACATTGCCTCTATACACTAGGATTCACTTAAGACTTCACCATCAAGCCCCACTCTAGCTTTCTGGTATGTTTGGGAGAAAACTTAACCAATTATTTGATGTTTGGGGAAACACAAATATTTAGCTAAGGAAAAAAAACTCCCTAGAGGGAAACACTTTAGCAAAAATCATGGGCTTACCTAGATGTGTTACATGACTCAATTTCATCATACTAGAACATTTTTACAATGACCCCAGGGCTGCAGAATTTGGATTACATAATTTTGACAATTCACTGAAAGATGATGATGACCTTTTGAATTTCTGACTGCTTTGACCATAAAAAAATGTACTCTGCTTATAGCGTCTTTGACAATCCCCTAGTTGACGTTTGAGAGGTCAACAGGACCCTTTGAACTCAAATCTGGATATTCCCCTTAAATCCACAGTAAACCTTAATTGTATAATTTTATTACTTGGTGGTAATTATCGTAGAGTCCTTAGGGGGCTCTGAGCTTGGTCTGGCTGGGTTATTTGATCTTGAGGATCTACTAGGGAAGCCACCCATGTGTTGGATTGTATCCATCACTATGACGAGAGTAGTAGTTTCTAAGGTGACAGTGATGACTCTCCTATGTTACAGATTGTGTTACCCATCTAGTGAGGCTTTGCAGTAAGGTGCATGATTTTATGGTAACAAGACATAATGCATAAAGTCCCATGTTACCTTAATAAGTAAGGTTAAAATATGTAAAGTGTTAAATAGTCTTTAGTTATATATATTAAGAAAATGGTAGTTGGTTGTATGAGTTATTTTTTTGTCACAGGAGATGAATCTATGCATATCTTTTGTCATATTTATAATACACTGTCTATTTGCAACACAAATACTCTATAAAATTCTCAAAGGTACCAATATTGTAAAAATGTCAACTACTTTGGTTTGGTTTGGGCTAATTCAAATAGCGAGATTTTAATTTTATGCCAGATGTAGTGATTTGTTGGTTTATCTCAAGTGTATGTAATCTTTCTTATAGGATGCACGGCATGGCTACATTGAATAAATTTTCCATGTTTGAAGCTCATAATATTGTTTTTTTAACTCTTTTATGTCTCATTTTTTAGATGACATTGCCAATACTTTGTCAAAAGACATGGAAAAGGAAGGTATTCGTGGGCGTACATTAACTCTTAAGCTGAAGACCATAGCATTTGAGGTACATCTAAAGTAAGATTGTAATGCAGATGAGACTTGGTGTTTATTTGATGACATGATCATTTATTGGAATGCTTGGATTTTTTTTGTTATTTTCCATTGCTTATAATGGTTTCTAGTCATATATTTGTGAAGAAATAACCTGTATGAGAGTGCGTTTAGAAGTCGAAAGATGATGAAATAATTCCTTGAGGGGTATCTCATGTCAAAGTGTAAATTCGATGTTTGAATTTTTTTAATTTAATTGTTCCATTTTCCTTATAATATTACTGAAAATTCAACTGTAATTGTAGGTCCGAACCAGAGCAGTTTCTTTACAATTATATATTTACTCAAAAGACGACATTTTGCATCATTCTTTGAAGTTGCTTAAAGCTGAGCTTCCTCTATCCTTGAGATTGATAGGTAAGGGATTTACTTTGAAGTTTTCTTATTGGGAAATGAACTTAGCCCAATGGATTTAATGTTTAAGGCATGGTGTATATATATATATATATATATATGACTTAACCCAAAGTTACCTCTTTTTTATATGAAGGGAAACAAGAATAGCATGAGTGCATCTTAGGAACGGGGAAGATAGTTCGTTAGCAATGAGAATATCAATGTCTTTTTTTGTCTCATGCATAGTTCTCCCTAAAATCTAAGATTTGCATCACTTGAATTATCCCATAGATAAGTCTAAGGTTTGTTTTTGTGATTAGTCTATAGTGAATGCTTTCTTAGTAGGAGACATTACCAAGGTGCTTCTTGGAATTATTGCTGCAATAATGATAAATATGGAAAGAATTAGTGATTTTCTTGCTTGATTTCCTTTTTCTGTTCTTAATTTGTCCTCAGATTTTAATTAGTCATAATAATGCCCATCAGAGTGTGGTCTAGTGGGAAGTTGTGACTCATGAGTTGATTTAACTATATTAACACTGGGGCCGGATTTCAGAATCCCCCGAGTTGGTGTGGATGAGGTGAGGTGCAGGTTTTGGGTGATTTTGATGGCATAGAAATGCCCCTCTTAGTGCAACCTCTTAACTGGAGGATCACTATAAGCAGCATCCCCCCCACGTCCTGAAGAAACTTGAAGAAAACAAAATAAAAACAAAAACAAAGAAACCCATAATCAAATGCTTGCGGGATCCCTATGAAGCACTAGACCTTGGCTCTTTTTTCCATTTTATTTTTTCTCTCTACATTTTCCTCAGTGACTTTGACTCTCCACATTTTCCTTAGTTATTCCTATTCTTCTAAATCACTGTGTTTGGAGTTGCAAAGAATTGCTACTTCATCTCTACATCAGTGTAGTCAAAATTGGTCAATTCAGACCCTAGTTCTCTGATTTGACTTAGACTGTAGTCAAACAGTCATGTGATCAAGTCATTGTCATACACTTTTGACTTTAAAGTACATGATATGTTTCCAAATTCCAATTACAAAAAAAGGATGAAATATATTGAAAAACCCTTAAAAGGAGAAAAATACCCTTGTTTATTAATCATTATTGCGTGTGGAAAGTTTGGTGCTGATTTCAGAAGGAAATTCATTTTGTGATTGTTGTTTATCCATTGGCATGTAAAATGAATAGGGCATTTGCAGAATTTGTGCCCATTCAGATTGGAGTCTGAGATATTGTCTTTTGTTAAAAATTGACAACTAAGGTCCAATTCCACTATAAACAGCTCATTTGCATGAGATGATGATGGCATTGGATTCCTCTTCTTGAGAGGATCAATTTTGATGTAAGGCACGATGGATTCTGACAAGCAGAAATGTATTTTTGAAGTCAAGCCCACAAAGATGGTTTTTGTCAAGGTCGGCCCCACAATCATGTAGGCTTATGAAGCCCAAGAGACATGAGTTTTGACCCACATTGATTTGTATGAATACAAGTTGAGTTGAGATCATTTTGCCACATCCACAAACACAAATCTTCTTTTCTCTCCTCACATGATTGGGCAGTTCGACATCTCTTCTTGGACAACGAGTTTTCTCTCTCGTCTTGACACGTGTGGATCTGTTTGACTATAATTTCTATGATTTTTGCAGTTGAGGAGACGGTGGATTTGGGGCATATAAGGGAGTTGAGGAGACCATGACAGGGGAGGATGAAGAGCACTGAAGGAGGGTTCTATTTCTAACTATGGGAGAAGCAAAGAGAGAAACAAAGAATTTTCAGCAATTGTTCTTGTGGTTTCAATTGTTCTTGTGGTTTTGGACATGGGGGCCAGAAGACCTCTATTTCGAAGTCTTATGGATTTGGGAACGAGATAGGTTGATCCCAGATAGGCTGGGAGGAAACAATTAGTTTGGTAATTGCAACGAGAGCAACAACAGTCCAAAATGCCTTCAAATGGATAACCAGGTATTCTTCTACATCCCAATTATTCAATTATGGCTTATTTGAATGTATGAGTAAGTGGAAATTCTAGGCATATTTTTTGTGTAGAGGCTAGTAGCAGTCAAAGGCTTAGGGGATAGTTGCATCCCAGAGACATAGTTGATTCAGTATTTCGGATGCTTCTCTGTTGCAGCAGTAGCAACAACAGTGAGAGGGATGTTAATTGGGTTGTAGTGTAAATGCAGAGTTGGCAACAGTACAAGTTGTACAGTGCAGTGTCAACAGTTGCACAGACACAACATGGTTCAACTATAGTTAGTAGCAGATGAATCAAGGTTAGTGTAGTGGTTGGTGGACAGTGGCAGGCAGCTACAGTGGTCAGACATCAGCAGTGTGGGGAGGATGTTATGGAGACAGTTGGAGAACACCTTCCTCGCTAAGCGGGAGTGTTAGTTTTTGTAGCATCAGATGATATTCTAGTCTTGAAAATTTGTGGAAAGGCTAAAACCCATGAGTTTTCGAAAACCCAAAAACTGTTTATGGAATTCCACCTAGAGATAGCTTAATTAAATTAATTGACCATCATTTAAATTTTCCTAAGTTTAGCTTAGGATAAATGGTTAATTAATCGTAATTAATTGAGAAAGGTGAAAATTCTCTAGAAACTTACAAGGATTGACTTGGAGATGATCTCAACCATCAATTAAGTTTTCATCTTAGCCGTTGGAGTCCCAACTAGAGATTATAAGAGGAGGTCGATGGGCAGATGGAGAATACACCAGTTGTAGATACTCAATGATCAAGGCAGTTCGATTTCCCAGTTGGAGGTGACTCGATAGTGAGATCGAGTCAGTGATCAAGTAGCAGGTGGCAGTATAACAATATTTCGGAGGAGTTTCCAGTTTCGAAAAGGCAATGAGAGGAGGCCGTATTATTTCTCTAGGAGGCTGCGCAGAGCCTCAGTTGAGCAGTTCGATTTAGTTGAGTAGGTCGATTTAGCTTCCAGTGGTCGTGAAAATTTCTAGGAGGCCGGGAGAATCACTTTCGGAGGCAGCAACAGGCAGGACTTCATCTTCAGAGGCAATTTCCAGCTAGTGCGTGTAGGCCTCCACAGAGGCAGCGCGAAGGGGCCTACACAAAGGTTTGGAGAGACAGTTTCTGAGGCTCAGTTTGTTGCGGGATTGCTTGAGGAGGGTAAATTCCTTTAGATATTTTTGTTAGTACTTCACTTAGATAGAAACACTAGTTTGGTGTCATTTTATTCTACTTAGAATTTTTGTTGCTTCATAATAATAAAACCCTCAATCGCTGCACTGGTTTACCCGCATTGGGATTTTTTGGGGACAATTGACCAAAAATAACTGTCATTTTTATGTGTGTGCTAGCATTTCTTAGTTCCTATTTTTGCTTCCGCAGTATTTTTTTTTTTATGGTGAAGAAATTGTAGTGTGAATTATTTGTTGTTTGTTGTAGCAAATAAAATGCATAATAATTAACCAGTTAGAAGAATGATTTCTAGTTTTTGCATTTCAAGGAATTTTCACAAACCCAACCAAATTCTTTTTCTATTAGATATTCATCAACTGTTCAATTGAGATACATAGTCCAAGTACATGCATCAACAAGTCAAAGGTCAAAGCCTTGACTATCAAATACAACAATCCAATAACCAATCAATGATGAGCAATAAAGTCAAATCTCGTCAAAATACTAGTTTGCAATTTTCGGCCCTGCACAAGTACAGTGAACAACACTCAATGACAACCCTAACCAGTCAAAGTCTATGATCAATAGTGCTTTGAATAGTTCGGTCAAAGCAGCAATAAATTCGACCTCTCTTGTTCAGTTAAACCTAGTCAAAACAATCCACAAATCTACGATCAATTTCGGTCAACTCACCAAGTCAACCTGTGGTCAAACCCTAGCTTCAGACCTGTGGTCACCAATCAAAGTGCTTAGAACAATTCGGTCAAAGTCTTCCTGAATTCAACCTTCCAAAACAGATCCAAAATTCAGTCAAACCAAATCAAATCAGCCCAAGTCAATTTTGTTCAAAGTATGACCAAAAATAGAAAGTCATCTCAGTTAAACAAAATCTCCTCTCTCTCCTTCGCACGTGTGAATTCGGCCTTGCAATTTCAGAAGTGTACGAACCAATGAATGAATGAAGTGATGTGTGATGATGGTCTCCAAGTGAGGTCAACAAACTTGTATTCATATGGTGACTTGGAGGGTCAATTTCTCTCTCTAGGCCAGCTTGTACTTTTCATGTTGACCCCAACCAACAAAAACATAATAATATTTTTCCAAGTGCAAATTTGACTTTTCCTAAGTGGAAGAGGGGTCTCTTTAGGATTTACTAGGTAGAAATGAAGATATCAATGATGCGGTAGTGATGATGATCTCAGCAGTGGCAAGGAAGAGGATTGATGTCTTGGTCTTGGAGAGATAGATTGTGTCAAGGGTCATGGTCTTGGTATTCGTCAATGGAATCTCTATAAGAAGAATTTTGCGTGGGTTTTCCTCTCCAAGAGGGAGAGGTTTTGGCCCTAGGAGAAAGCCAAATATTTGTGTTCTTGTCTCTTTTGTCTTGATAGTAGTTGGATGAAGCTAACATACACACACTAATAATAATGGAAACATCAAGCTAAGATAAATTGTATAAATACTTCACAAATTGTTATCATGTAACGAAGAATCCTTGTATTTTCTAAATGCCCTAGATTCTTTAACATGGTCTCAGAGGGATTGGTTCAGAAGTCAAAGAGAGGGCAGAAAAGAGACATGCCAACATCAAGTTTCAAGGATAGCAAGCTGAAGAATATCAAGATCTCCACCTTGATGAAACCCTAGTCTAGAGCAACAGTATGTAAACACAAAGATGGCTGATCAAGGAGACAATCTACAACAACAAGATCTTGTATCTCAAAGACAACACCATTTCGAAGAGGATCGAAGTCTAAGAAGCAGTCTACAACTACAGTGAACTACAACAAGGGTTTTGGAGATCAATAATCTGAAGACGAAGTATTCAGAACTTTGGTTTATAGCAACAACTTTGGTGTTTTCCACAATCCACATCATAGCATGATCTCAGCATTCCTGTGATTGGATCCTTTCAATAAATAACATCATAGATTCCCACTCAAAGAAGCAGATCATCTACTGCATAGTGTTCAAATTTGCATGGACAATATTCGATGTAGAATGAAGGTGTTCACTAATTGATGGATCTCTATATCATGACAAGCAATCACAAGTCAATGATGCATACTACACAATTATATCAACAATTTGTTGATATATAAATCAAGATAGCTTGAAGGCAAGGAAGGCAATCTCTCTTTCAAAGAGCTCAACCGAAGGAAGCACCAATATGTCTACTCTAACTCTGCCAACTTGATCAAGGTGAAGATTTCATCTTCACAATCAAGTAAGTACCTTTTTCATTTTATAATAGAGTTTGGTTTTATGACTTCATGATTGCAAGAAGACCTATATATTGGATGGTTCATCAAGATTCTTGCATGGAATGAAAAAGATTGTTATAATCCTTAGAGAAGTCAGTACATCAAGGTATTCTTTGAATTCATGAGAACTCTTAAGAAAGGAGACATAAGAAGGATACATGAAATACTAGAGGATATACTATCTGAAATGCAGTAAAGAAGAATGAAGAAATATCTTCATGAGATCTTAGTTATGGGATTTGGGAAAAATGATGAGAAAATAATCATCATTGATATTGACAAGCAAGATAACAAATGTCCATGAACAAGAAGGTTACCTAGATCAACAGTTTGTGGTCTCTATGCTGAATAGAGAAAGACAACAGACTCAAATATGTGTAAAGGAAAGGTTGACAAAATAGTGCTATGGAAAGATTACCTTAAGGATGGAGGAAGCTGAAGAAAGGGATCAGGGAAAGAGAGAGTAATAGATCTCCATTATGAATGAGATGGTGTCCTTCTCAAAAGGATCCTATCAGAAATCCTTGCAGGTATGATCATGGTAAGAAGATGCATCGTTGCATCATGGAAGCAAGAGCTCACATGGAAATCATGAAGGATATAACTCTTGAGAAAAGGAAGAAGTCATTGAAGACAAAGAAAGCATTTTCTAGATGGGGATATACTAGATCCTGAAGAATCTTTGATAGAAACCTCAGCGGAGGATCCCTAGTCTGGGAAGGCAACAAATGTCTCATCAGGAAATCCAACTTTTGGAATTCATGAGATGAGGGTCCAAGGACATAAGAAATGAAGCAGATTAAGGGATTGAAAATCTTTTCAATCAAGGAAGCTGCTGGAAGAAGCAAAGGTAAAATGAGGTATGTATGCTTATATTTGTTTAATATTGTAATATTATGTGTATGGTTGTAGGTGACATAGATCTAGCATGATCAAGAGAAAAAAAGATCTCCTCCTCTGAAAGGATGCTGAAAGACTTAAGTCACATTAGATGGAATCAACATAATATGTCCTCATATAAAGTATGAGGTAGTTCACTACAATTAAAGAGCTCTGATTGAAAGCTCCTGGGAATGAAAGATGTGAGGATGGAAGAGATCGTGAATTATGCAACCATAGAGGATTAGGAAGACTTGACCAGGAAATATCCCAGTAAGATGTGAAGACTCTGATTGAAGTTTGAAAAAATGAAGATCCTTGACAACAGATATCGTTGGGAGATGTATCAACATATATGCAGGATGTTGATACCTAGAAGAAGATGTCATTGGAAAAAGGCCATCACCAAAAGGTAATATGTGATTTGTTTTTGGTGTCTGACCTCTTGGAAAAGTCTGGGTATGTGTGCAGGACCAAGGTAAGGAGAGTTGTGAAGGATGTCACAACTATGTACCTTGTGAATCACCGTTGAAGAAAAGGTGAAGATAGATGGCCTTGTGAAGAAAGCCCAAGATGTAAAGCCAAGGAGGATACTTTTCGATGAAGGAAAGTGATGGATGGCTGAACGCTACATGTGAAGAAATTGATGACATCGAAGTCTTGGATCATCAGTGAACTAGAAGATCCTATAAAGCACTGATGATAGAGTCCTTGGGTAAGAGGGAGCTCTGTGAGGTTCCTATGATTTAAGGAACTCGAGCAAGTTTTTGAGTGAAGAGAAACTTGGAACTCGTCCCTGGTTAAGAGGGAGAGTTAGACACGACATTCTTGTCTTCAGTTTGGAAGAAAGAATGGAGGATTGTGTAATCATCTGGGGTTCGACACTCTTTGAGGATGTGGTAGGGCATCCAAGACAAGAGTGGGCAAGAGTACGATATTTTTGAGGGTTGGGAACCCAAGATGAGAATAGTCCTAGTAGGGCATAGTCGGAGAACACTCGGGTGGGTATGACCCTAAGAGAGACAATGATGATGTGTGTCTATCAGTCATTGGTCTCGCCAACATTGTGCTATGATCTAAGAGAGATGGAGTTGTTAGTCAAGGCCTTGCTATATGAAACAATGTTGGTTGAAATGATGCTATAACAGATGGATTGCAAATTCGATTCTTGTTATGAGAAATTCTTTAGATTGAGAATGACCAAGTACCATTATGAATACCTCCCTAGTTAATAGGGAGCGTTGAAGAAAGTGTAACTAGGTTCAGTTTTCATAATGACATGATCTTTGTAAATGATGTAATAAAAGGAAATAAAATATTTTTGTATGCCTTGCTACATGGGTTTCATGAGCAAGAAGTGTCACTAGGTGAAACACTTCTTCTTGATGTCCTTAGGATTTATTTATATGTCAAAGAGTCATGTCATATGTATGGAAACTCTTCATGAGTTTATGTAAATGTATACAAGTTCGCAAAGTTGTGAAGAAGCCCTCCAAAGACCAAGCATAATCCTCCAAGAAGTCTACAAGCGAAAACAAGAAGAAATTCTTCATGTCGGCTCCAAAATAGAATTAATTAAATAAATGAAAGTCATGTCAGCTCAAATATAGGTGGCTCACCACTATAAATACCCCATCAAGGTATCCACGAAATGTAGATCACAGTTTCACATTTCTCTTTGAAACTTCGTGAAGATGGGTGCAGGTCTTTGCAAATAAGAAGAGACAGATCTCGAGTTCTTTCTTTGAAATTTCGCATGAGAATGGAGGAGCTGATCCACACTTCGAGTAGGCATACATGGAAGGGCTTGACTGCACCTTAGATGGGTATTAGGTGCAGGCAAGCTACACTTCAGATGCATGGAGGAGCAGATGAGACCTCGAATGGATAGTTAACCTTCACATATATATATCTCCATAGTCCTGGTAAACTACAGTATCAACAGTAACAATATGATCAGTCTCGGATCCATAACAGTGAAGGAGCATGACAATATTGGCATGATGAAAGGAAGGTAAGATCATAGTCTCGGCCTAGTTAGAAGGTAAGATCACAATCTCCGTGGATCTACCTCACAGTAGTCACGGTATGTGTATATGATGGGAAGGATTTCAGAACCCTTACTATCCTCATTGTCTCAACTTAATAGATATCGCAATGATCTTAGATCGCAGTCTCGGCATATGTATATATCATCATGTTGAAAAGAATTCCAAAGTCCAGGGATATAGAGGTGCAGTGATGAGGGCTTCAAGCAGTGTCATGTGCTACTATAGTAATGACAGCGATGGTGGCATAATGGAAGAAGTTGTGACAAGGATAAAGTCATGATCTAGTTTGTGTAAGATCATGATCTCGTTGAAAATGCAGAGATCACCTCTGTAGCAAATTCAAGGGACAATCATGGTGCAACAATGAAGTGATCAATGATGGTAGTAGAAATGAAGATATCAATGATGCAATAGTGCAACAGTGATGATGATCTTAGCAGTGACAAGGAAGAGGATTGATGTCTTGGTCTTGGAGAGGCAGATTGTGTCAAGGGTCATGGTCTTGGTATTCGTCAATGGAATCTCTATAAGAAGAATTTTGCGTGGGTTTTCCTCTCCAAGAAGGAGAGGCTTTGGCCCTGGCAGAAAGCCAAATATTGGTGTTCTTGTCTCTTTTTTCTTTATAGCAGTTCGATGAAGCTAACATACACACACTAATAATATTGGAAACATCAAGTTAAGATAAATTGTATAAATATTTCACAAATTGTTATCATGTAACGAAGAATAATTGTATTTTCTGAATGCCATAGTTTCTTCAATACCCTCAACGACCAATTTTCAACAGGTGAACCAATATTTCCTTTCAATTAGTTAATTTTTAACTACACAGAGCATTAATTAACATTAGCATCAGATTAGAAACATAAATCAAGAACACCATTCAACAATGCACAATATCGGAGACAATATACATAAGATTTTTAGGAAGCTCCAACCCCCTGATTTACCAACTCCAACTGGAATGACGCTCCAACGCCCTGGTTTTATCAGCTCCAACTGAAAGGATGCTCCAACGTCCTGCACTGGCTCCAACCTGCCCTAACACCACCTTGCCACCCTGAAGTGTTATTAGGATCTCCACTCTCTTTCTTTGCAGCAGTTTGCCACCCTAATCAGCAAGGGGACCACTTTTCATAATTTTCAGATTGGATCCACCTGTCTCTTCTTTGTTCAAAGTAAATAAATAATTTCACTGCATCATAAATCTGCTTGTTGTCAGTTCTCAAACCCTAATAGTATCACCCTAACATCATGATCTTATCATCCATATGACAAACTCTGTCATTCTCAACACATCAACCACACCAACCTCTCAACAACAAGCCTTATGTCAATAGTTTTGCTGAAGTCACATGTGTCTCTGTCAAACCCTAGTAATATTATATAACAAATCAACATATACTCGCAAACACTAGCTGCTCAGTTCAACAATACATCGAACACTCTTTCTTCTTTTCTCAATGTAACGGTGCTACACTACAAAGTTCATTCAACCATGGAGGAATCAATAACTATAATATTTTGTCTTGACCACAAGTAGTTAGTTCAACTATTCTAGTTTGCAATGCTACCAACCCAAACACTGCTGTCAATTACCCTGGCAGACTTCAACATCTCTATCTTCTTAACAACAATCAAATATATACTTAAAACAATACAATAAGACTTGATGAGCTTACTGATAAACCCTGAAACAGAGATTCCTTAGCCCTTTGAACCAATGCGCCACTGTAGATGTCCTTAAGTCTGCTAATGTTGAATGATCCAATCTTCTTATTTTGCTATTGTCTAGTCTGCTATAGATGCTGAAGATGCCACTGACTTACAATGATTAGACCTTGTAAACCTCAAATTAGGTCTGAGACAAAGCATAAATATTACTTCAATGATGCACTTTCATTTGAGAGCATAATTAGCTTATATAAATAATGTTTTAACAGAACTTTCCTCAATACAATGATGCCCTAATTGAAATTCTTTGGAAATGTTGGTCAACTGATCAATTGAAGACACAATGATGCTTTTATATACCAAACCCTCTAAAGATGTTTCTTCGATTTGCTAAGAGAGGGTACATGTCTGGTTTAGTATATTTAATGTGTAGCTTGTACCATTGAGATACTACACATAGATATATCTTTTTACACAATCTGGATTTGCAATTAAAAGATGTGTTAGGTAAAGTCTTACCAAGCGGTTTCTTGCCAAAAGAATGCTGCAATCATGCCTCAGAGAAGCTCAGACGAATGGCTCAAAAATTGATTTGAAAAGGACAGCACAAGTGCCAAACAACCTTAGTCATCACACATTCAAGTCTTATTGTATCAAACTTGCTATAGCCAATCTTGGAGACCTTAGTTTGCCCAACATAAATCAAAGTTAGCATACAAAAAATACCTCTTAAGATATCTCATATTTGATCTGTTTAGGAGTGAACAACATATCCACAGATTATTTCCTTTCAAGGCCGAATAGATCTGTTTATCTTATTCAAATCAAAACTTTGTTTTCTTCAGTGAATAAGGTTACAAAAGAGAGTCCACAGATCTTTGTTTAGCCTTCAGATGCTGATGGAAATTACACACAGTACTTAGTTGAGGATTAGTCCCACGGATTCCTTGTGTGATGAACTTTTGATAAGCTTTAGGTCGAAAGGAAGGAGGCCTCTGATCTTCAGATAAGCCAAGCGATGCAATGCAATGACCTCAACAAAAATAATAACCTCAGATAGCTGTCACGCTTCCATGAAAAATGTCTTAAATATGTCCAGACTCCAGAAGTTGTGTTGCTACAGGCCCGAATTTTTCCACAGGTAACCTCAGTTCTCTGCATGAAGGAGCCCTAAAACATTTCATATAAGCCCTGATGAGGAGGCTGAATGACTTCAGACCCTCAACGAATCCCTTAACCAAAGAAAAAATTGAAAAAACTACTTCAGATCTCAATGATCTATGCCTTAGTAGGCCCCGAAAAGACTCTAAACTGGTAGGTTTGCAGAAGCCTCAAATATTGCATCAGTTTGCCCTTGAGAGAGAGATGGATGGCCTCAGAATAGGCCTAAATCCTCAACGAATTCCATAACCATCAATAAGAGACAAACCAAAGGATTTTGACCTTCTTTAGATGTGCTTGACTACCTTGGTCGCAGAGATATTTCAAATAATTTTTGCACAAGATCAGCGTTCAAATTGCTTGCCTTATGAAGAGAGAATAAGCCTCTTTTTATAATGATCGAGAAAGCTTATAGGAGGGGCCCAACCAACCTTCAAATGGAGGGAAATGATTCAATTTTTAAATTAATTGGAGCCAAAAACCCCATTTTTATTTGAGGCTAACTTGCACTTTGGAAGTAGCTGTTTTAATTTGAAATTTGAACCCCATAAAATGTTTTAACCACATGTTGACCACTACGTGTCAGCGACCCATAACAGTATACCCCCTTTTTTTCGCAGAAGGATAGTGTCTAATCGACGTGTCCATGCTGTTCAACTATCATCATCAGCTTGATCATCATGTTATATTTTAAACCCTTTTTGCATGTGTAAATTGTAGATAATTTTAGCAGATCGGTGTCATGTATGTAATTGCCTAGGTAAACCTAATTTTTTGGTGACAATCTACATTCCGGGAGGTTTTTTGTTTCACCGATCCATTCTCGAATGGTCGGCAGAGTTTTCCTTCAGCCTTACCCCAAAGCCGGAATGAATTTTGTCACCAGGATCTTAAGCGAGTCCTAGCGTTATAGATAGAGTCTGTGTAAAAGTGATTTGGGAATAATCCTAACTATTTGGTTAGGTTATTTTACTACAAATTGCTTAGTCTGCTGGATTATATGTGTCGCAGAAATGGGTAGTCTGTGAGGGTCTATTTCAGATGGGTTTTCCCTTTGTGATGTGAAAGATATGAAAATAATGATGTAAAGTGTCTTGAGGGTTGGAAAAATAATTTATCCCCTCATAGGTTAATTGTTGAAATTTGGTACCGGAGGACAGGTGGTTCCCTTAGGCTTTGATCTTTGGCCGAGGGAAAAGTGTCCAAAAGATTTTAATTGTTCTCCTAAAGTGACTTTATAATTTTTATAAAGTTAAAATCTAATTTAAAAGTGACTTTAAGTGATAAAGTTACTAAGTCTAATTTTAAAGTGACTTTTATAAAGTCAATGAAATATTAGAAAGGAAAAGTGATTTTGGAAATAAATGACTAAGTGGGTCTTTATTAAAGTGGGGTGAATTAAAAAATAGAAAGTGAGATTTAAAAGTGCATTTAATCTCAGCCATTGATCTAAATTTATTTCAGCCATTGGATTTAGAGATCACCCAAAAGTCACTTTGGATCACCCAAAAGTCACTTGGAGTTATATTAAAGGAGGAAAAGGAGGAAAAGATCATTCATTCTTTCATGAGAAGATTGCAGATTGAGAGAAGGAGAGCAAGAGAGCAAGGGTGATTTCTGGACGGTGTATCAACAGCTGAGTTGCAGCAGTGGTGTTGCAGCAACGGTGTTTCAGCAGCGGTGTATCAGCAGCGAGCCGTGTTGCAGCAACGGTGTTTCAGCAGCGGTGTATAAGCAGCTGAGTTGGAGCAGTGGTGTTGCAGCAACGGTGTTGCAGCAATGGTGTTGCAGCAACGGTGTTTCAGCAGCGGTGTATCAGCAGCGAGTGGTGTTGCAGCAACCGTGTTTCAGCAGCGGTGTATCAGCAGTGAGTGGTGTTGCGGCAATGGTGTTTCAGCAGCGGTGTATCAGCAACGAGTGGTGTTGCAGCAACGGTGTTTCAGCAGCGGTGTATCAGCAGCTGAGTTGCAGCAGTGGTGTTTCAGCAACGGTGTATCAGCAACGTAGTTTCAACTACGGTGTTTCAGCAAGTCTGTACAGTGGAGTTTCAGCAGGGCAGTTTTTTCAGCAAGGCTGAGATAAGTTGTAAAAGTTTGCTTGCTGATTTTTGCTAAATATTTCTCTTACTGTAAAAAGGCATTTTCCAGAAATAAAGAAAAGCTCTCAAACTGGTTTTCCCCAAGAGTTGTATGGGGTTTTTCCAGGGTCACGTTGACAAAAAATATCAGTGTTTTAATGTGTTTTAATGGCTATTTATTACTGCTAATTTTTTATTTCTGCAATTTCCAGCATTTTGTAAATTTTCCAGAATTTGTGTTTTCAGCAAATTTATTTTTTTCCAGCGTGTTGAATGTATGTTTATGGGAAAGGGCATTTAACTACATGGGAGAAATAAGGAGAAACTGAAAACCGAGGTGGGAAAACAAAATTTTTAACATGTATCGAGGCTTCTTCGAAAGGTGAAAACCATAAGACCTTCCAACCGCATGAACTTGAACTCTAAGTTCTCAATGATGAATCCAAGTAGAAGAAATTGTTGGGAAGTTCAGTTAAAAAAATTGTAATGGAATGACATCCTCAACGATATGTTCATCGTCAGTTTTTGACATTCTCCATTTTTTAACTTTCAATTTCTTTTTTGATTGAACTTCTATCAACTTTATGCGCACTGCACACACCAAGTGACTATATTGACAACTTATGACATCGGGTTGATAGTATTGAAAGTAAAAATTACTCTCAGTTTGATGAGTTTCTTGGAAAAAATAACCTTTCAGTATAATAGACCCTCTCTCATATATAAAAACGTTATCATCATAGTCTTCCAATAACTTCATCTTTCATTCAGTGGACCACATCAAATAATATTTGACATTTTCTATGTTGTTAATGGGTGAAACTATTACAGAAAAATATCTTGCACAATAAAACAAGTGTAAATTCAGATCATAATTAATATGAAATTAACTTTATCAACATGGA
>APFE031587883.1:43887-54276 GCA_000404065.3 Pinus taeda | reverse complement strand
GCAGCGTCTATTAGTGGTAGCCATTCAGACGAAAATTTATTTATATCCGGCATCCCAAATAATCTGCAAAGCATGGCTGCAGCAAAACAATACAGAGAGGTGAGGGAACCAGTGCTGTACATACCGTTTTTATCCTTTTTGAGCAGCTCCTCTTTTCTGGACCAATCTTTGGTGGTCTCTGCTAGGTTTGGGTTCTCTGCCGCAAATTTCTTGACGAATTGTGCATTGTAAGTTGCCTGCGATTCAGGGAGATGATACATAAGATTTAAATCTTGCGCAGCGAATGACCCGATGAGCCCATGTCCTTGAACCTTGAATTTCCTGTTGTTCAACTCTGCATTGTCAAGTATCCACTTGATCATATCCGTGTATGGTAGAATTTTGGGCCTAGCTGCTATCCGGTGAAGAAATGAACATGCTAGCTCCTCTAAGGACGCCTCGGAAGAGCGTTGTGAGCCCGCGACAGTATCAACCTTCATTACTCTAGGATTTTCTTCCTCCAGCAGCCTGTACATGCTTTCCCATGTCGAAATCCTTGCGTGTCTGTTGCAGACAGTGTCTGTATACAAGGGCGCCATCTCCTTCGTCTTTTCCTTCTCCTCAGAGCCTTGAGCTTTATTTTTCTTTCCCATTTGCTCCTGTGTTTGGCTTTGAATCGTCTTAGCTCTTCGTTCCTACAGATTACGGGTGAAGTGGAAATGACTGATTAAGAAAGGTGATGGGAGAGTTTTAAATGCAACAGATATATCAAATATGCCACTTTACGTGAAGTAATTCTTTATAAAAGCACGCGTCTTCATTTCGTTTAATAACTGACAACTAATTCATTTACTATCATTAAAAGCACATGATCTTGAATCAGATTATGGTAAGTGGCTTTTCTTTGAATGGCGTGCCTGACGGATTCGTGATTAAGTGATTCATGATTTTCTTACATAACATCGAAGATCGTGCCATCGCAAATCGCGCCAATCGCAAATCGCAAGATCGCAGATTGCACCATCGTAGCGATCGCAACATCACAGGTCGCAGAAGTTTAATGTTTTCCAAATATTACCAGTTTATTTCTGCGATATACGATCTTGCGATCGGTGTTATCGCAGATCGGTAGATCTTGAAGTTTTTCCTTATGAGCATTACTTCATTGCGATGCGATGTTATGCTTAACACGAGGGTCTTTGCGCATACTGATGTTATAGAGGAATGGAGGCATTTCCTATCCTTTTTTGCAATGCATTTTTAAAGACTTTTACCTTATCGTAGACTTAGGTTAAAAAAATATCCGAAAGACCTTTCTAAGCTTACGATGGTAACCTTATTTTGAAGAAAGGAAGAACTTGCTTTTTCTTGAAAATTTAACTAAGGGCCCCCATTCATTTAGTATTTTGGACAGCACTTAAATGAACAAGGGGGGTTTTTGCTGGCCACAACAATTGGCGATTCACTTGGGAGAACCAATTATCTCTGATCTTCTATTGACGTTTTTCAAACTTCCGAAAACAAAAAATTTTCTCAGAAAACTTAAACTTTATTATAGAAAGATAAAACATATTATACTTCAAACTTTCAATGATATTTTCTTTCAACCCTTTCCTATTTTAATTACTCATATCCTTAGCTTGTCCTTGCATTTACATCAGCCATTACTTGGTCTTGAAATAAAAATTAAAATAAAGTCTTCCCCGTATAGTAGTCCTTTTGAAATATGCTTCTTTGTCGCAGGTAGATCCTCTGCTGCCAGCAGGCGTCCATAGCCTCGACATGGTTACCTATTACCCAGTAATGATCCTTTATCCTGCTTAAGGTTATTTACAACTTTTCAAAGAAAAACCCATCTTGACACTTTTTCCTTTTTTTTTTTTTATTCTCTAAAGAACAATGTCTTGGTTTGGTGGCCAAATTATGACACAGTCATTCACTTGATTTACACTTTTGTTGAACAAGTTGGCTCGTGATGAGACCCCTTGTCTTTCGATTGCAACAATCTTGAGTCGTTGCCCTATTTTGGTGGACAGTATTGGCAAAGTCAGCAAGTTATAATATTTGTGATCATGATAAGCCGGCTCGTGGTGAGACCTCTTATTCTTTGAGATATAGTGTTTTCTCGGATTGTTTCTCTGAATGTTGCGATTTCCTTTAGCAGGGAGGAAGTCAATTTTTTTCCTTAAGAAAGTTCTGGACGGAAATAATAGAGCTTCTTTGGAAATGGCTGTTTCTACAGGGAATCCTTATTTTGTTATTGATGCCTTTCATTGTACTGACGTAAAACAATTCCTTCACTAAGATTGCTTTCTTCAAATTTTTTGGAGCTGAAACTAGTATCATATCTGGGTTAAAATTCTCTTGATAATAAAGATCAAGTCTCCAAGAAGATTTGCTATTCATAGAAGTAGAAATTCAAAATCTTGATAGAGAAAGGTGTCTTTAGTAAACGTCAAATGTTGTTAACCACAACAAATTTTATTATGGAGAAAAATATTTAACGAAATGAGAGGTAGACATTCCCTAGGGTTATGTAGAGAATAGGGATAATCTCTTCTCTTATTTTGCCTACCAACTATTAAAAGTAAACCTAATAACCTAACTAAATTACTCCTACTCCTATCCTAACTATATACAAAAATTTAACTAGGTGAAATGATATTTCCAGTGGAGCCATCTTCTCATTTTTATTCCTACACGTATGTAACTTTCCAACATTAGTGTTAAGAACATAATTTTTCTTGGATTGTTAACGTTGGATGTGGAATAAGAATGTATAACTTTAGTTGGAATTCTGTCCGAAATTTCTTTCTCATGAAAACTTCTTTCCAACTGGATATCTATTGGATCATGAAAATGAGGATGAATTTCTGTTATGGATTGATGATCTTGTAATAGAGGAAGTTTTGTACTTCCTTGACACAGTTTAGCTTTCCAAAATGGTAGCTCGTCTTTTAAATGTTCTTTAATAAGGTGCTCAACATACCAGAGTAATCTATCAAAAGTCTGAAAATTTTAAAAACAATCCGATTTTGTACAAAATGAGTGCAAGTGAGAAAGAAAGAAATGATTATCTGTACAAATAATGTTACAGCACAACTGGGATTGGCTTGGAATATTTTGTTGTTCACAAGAACTGGCCAGGTCTTGTGAATCAGAAGAAAAGTTATGATTGTGAACAGGCATGGAGGGTTCTTCATGATATGAATCATAGATTGGGATATTGTCTTGGATAGTAAAATCAGGCAAATGATCCTTTGCTTTGAAATGAGGATTGACTGATATGATTCCTGAATTAGAATATCTCTCATTATCTGAGTCTTGATGGGTTACTTGAGATAAATCAATAAAATCATCGCTGTCAAAGTAACCATCATAAATGATTTTACAGGTTTCCCTAGATTTCTCTTTTTCGTCATATATTTTCAGACAAGGAAGTTCAAGTGGTTCTTGTTTGAAAATAACCAAAGGATGTTCTATAGCTATCTTTTTATCTTGAAAACCTAATGATGACTCATTTCAATAATCCTCTGTGCTTTTTGAGATATCTTTAATATTTAGAGGGGAAAAATTATCATCACTAAAAACATCAGGATAAAGAGAAAAATGTGATTCTGAAACAATGCATTTGAGAATATCATCATGGAAAAATCTTTGTTCATCAGATTCATCATAGACATCAGGCTTTAGATCATAACTTTGTGTACTGATACTTTTTGAAAGAGAAATAGTTTGTTGTTCTAACCTTGGCATCTGCATTTGTTGACTTGCAACGATATTATCTGACCTTGTATCAAAGTAATCTCCTGATTCCAAGGTAGGCTTTCCTCCAGCATTCTCACTTTTGTCTTCTTGCATTAGAGCATGGATGACTCCTAGGCTTTGGGGACTTTCTTCATTATGAGCGATTTGTATATTCAAATTGGAATTCTCGTTCATATTAGAAAGAAATGAGACAAAACTTGAACTAATTTCTGCTTGATCAGACATAGGAGGCAAGGAATATTCAGCATAATCTAAAGATTCTTCATCTATGAGTTCACTTTCAAGATCGTACTTTAGACAATTAAGATGAAATCGCATATTAAAATCCCTAACAGATTCATCTTGTTTCCGTAGATAATCAATTTTATCATATACCTGGTCATAGTCATAACAATCAAATTCAAAAATGAAAGTCTTGACGAATTGGTCCCAGCTGTGAATCGATGCAACTGGGAGGGTTCTGCACCATTTTCTAGCTTCCTCCGTGAATGTAAGAATAAAAATTCTGCATAAAACGCCTTCATCAATTCTTTGAACATCATAACTTGAAACTCTTTGAATAAATTGAAGAGCATGATTAAAAGCAGAATAATTATTCTTACCATTGAATTTTACTTGAGACAAGAGTCTTACCACTTCAGGTGGAGTGTTGGAAGAGGTAGGAACATGGATGCAACTCCAAATGGGAAGTTTGTGAGCAGCCATCCAGATTCAAATGTTACAATTAAAAAATCATTCCAACAGACACTATGTTCAAGCCCTCCTTCTAGCGCCAAATATGTTGAAGCCCGGAAAATCGGGTCGATAACAAGGGGGATACCGACCCGGTCCGGACCTTGGTTGGCAGCTCCTTATCCATTTGGTATAGCGGGTCCGACTGGGGATAATGGGACCAGTTTCCCAATCTGAGGGTGTGTATGTGTGTGTAGAGTTGAATGATGCTGATTAAAGAGTACTTAAAGCTAATTTAATTCAGATTCTTAAACTAACTCTATGATATTGTAATCTAATGAGAAACAACACATCTAATCTACGCTAACCCGGGGTGTATTTATTCTATTATGCGATCTAAAGAGATTTCAAACAATAACTGGTAATAAAGATCATTCAGCGATCATGAGAATAGAAATCAGTTAAGATAAACCACTTTGCATAAGAAGTTAGGCAAAACAGTTGTGAACAACATATCGCATAATAAATTATTCATATATCAGACATAAATATATGACTCCACCGTACAAAAGTGCCAAATGGCAACTCATACATTCATGCAATAACATATAAACAACTGAAAACTGTAAATCACTTCAAGAATATAAGCAGAAATGGCCAAGAGATAAAAGTACCATTTATGACTGGTTCTACTCATAAACTTCAAGCAAAAACGATTTATCTCTACTTGTTCTAACATCTAATAAGAGTACAAAAGTGAAACATCAGTAGCAGACATCAAATGCAAACATAAATAAATCGCGATCCATCCATTCATCAAAACCTCCTCTGAGGGTGCAGAAGTGCATGTTCCGAGGACAAGTTTTTGACAAATTTCTAGACCCTTCTCTAAATGCATGAGAAGGGTTAGAATACTACTTCCTAATTCTAATAATAGTGTCTTTACAAAATTTAGGATACGGTTTTCAAATGACCGTCCTTTTTCTAATCTAATAAAAAAGAAAAAACAAACTTCTAAAAATAAGGCTACTTCTGTACTTGGTCCTTAAAACTGCAAGTATTCATCATGGACTTGAGAAGAGTCGGTTGGCCGACTTCTGCGCTGAGTTGGGCTGCGAAAACAGAATTTATGAGAGCTGGCACTACTTTTTCGGCTGAGTTTATGATGCATTTCACAGTCATCCGTTGACTGTGTGGCTTGACCAAGTATGCCCAGTAACACTCCCAATTTAACCTGTTCAATGCCTGGATCACTTTTCCCTTTTCCTGCGCCTTCTGCTTCCATTCTGCTTCCAGTCGTGATTTATTTGGTAGGTACCCCAGGGTGGTCTCTGCAATTAAGTTGGCCCTGTGTAAATTCTCATTTACACAGTCGATAAGAATGTTTGCCTGCGTGGCTGCTGTCTCTGTTGCTTGTTCCGCCTGCATGATTTGATCGTCCCATTTATTAAAGAGAAATTCTTTATGACTCTCGTTTATTCTGGGTGCACTTGCTCTTTTCCCTTCACCTTCATCACACATCATTCTATACAGGGGTAAGATAAGCCTGTGACAAATCTTATAGAAGTGCGGGACAAAATGGGAACCCCATAACATCTTATGATAAACATGGATGGGTAATGGGTTCTGGGTAGTCCATTTCCAACCCATAGTGGGAAATCTAGACACAGAGCAGATAGAATTCATAATATACGTAGGCAGATAAAAAGGAGGATAGACCCTTTGAGACAAGGATCTCTTGGACCGATAATTTATAACAACCGTGTATAGATTATCAGAAAATATCTTGGCCCAATCCATAATATCAACATTTGTGGCAGCGTCTATTAGTGGTAGCCATTCAGACGAAAATTTATTGATATCCGACATCCGAAATAGTCTACAAAGCATGGCCGCAGCAAAACAATATGAAGAGGTGAGGGAGCGAGTGCTGTACATATTGTTTTTGTCCTTTTTGAGCGGCTCCTCTTTTCTGGACCAATCTTTAGTGGTCTTTACCAGGTTTGGGTTCTCTGCTGCAAATTTCTTGACAAATTGTGCATTGTAAGTCGTCTGCGGTTTAGGAAGATGATACATAAGCTTTAAGTCTTGTGCGGCGAATGAACCTATGAGCCCATGTCCTTGAACCTTGAATTGTCTGTTGTTCAACTCTGCATTGTCAATTATCCACTTGATCATATCTGTATATGGTAAAATTTTGGGTCTAGGTACTATTCGGTGAAGAAATGAACATGCTAGCTCCTCCAAGGACGCCTCAGAAGAGTGTTGTGAGCCCGTGGCAGTATCAAACTTCATTACTCTAGGATTTTCTTCCTCCAGCAGCCTATACATGCTTTCCCATGTCGAAATTCCTGCGTCGCTGTTGCAGGCAGTGTCTGTATACAAAGGCGCCATCTCCTTCATATTTTCCTTCGCCTCAGAGCCTTGAGCTTTATGTTTCTTTCCCATTTGCTCCTGCGTTTGTCTTTGAATCATCTTAGCTCTTCGTTCCTGCATATTACGAGTGAAGTGGAAATGACTGATTAAGGAAGGTGATGGGAGAGTTTTAAATGCAACAGATATATCAAATATGCCACTTTACGTGAAGTAATTCTTTAGAAAAGCACACGTCTTTATTTCGTTTAATAACTGACAACTAATTCATTTACTATCATTAAAAGCGCATGATCTTGAGTCAGATTATGGTAGGTGGCTTTTCTTTGAATGGCGTGCCCGAAGGATTCGTGATTAAGTGATTCATGATTTGCTTACATAACATCGAATATCGTGCCATCGCAAATTGTGCCATTGCAAATCACAAGATCGCAGATTACACCATTGCAGATTGCACCATCACAGCGATCGCAACATCGCAGGTTGCAACATCGCAGGTCGAAAAAGTTTAATGTTTGCCCAATATTGCCAGTTTATTTCTGCGATATGCGATCTTGCGATCGGTGTTATCGCAGATCGGTAGATCTTGAATTTTTTTGCTTATGATTATTACTTTATTGCGATGCAATGTTATGCTTAACACGAGGGTCTTGCGCATACTGATATTATAGGCGAATGAAGGCATTTCCTATCTTTTTTGCAACGCAGTTTTAAAGACTTTTACCTTATCGTAGACTTAGGTTAAAAATATTGAAAAGACCTTTCTAAGCTTATGATGGTAACCTTATTTTGAAGAAAGGAAAAACTTTTTTTTTCTTAAAAATTTAACTAAGGGTCCCCATTCATTTAGTATTTTGGACAACACTTAAATGAACAACGGTGGGGTGTTGCTTGCCACAACAGGATGTTATTAGAAACAAGGCCAGACTTGTTTGTAAAGGGTATGCTCAACAAGAAGGAATAGACTTTGAAGAAACTTTTGCTCCTGTTGTTAGACTTGAGGCCATCCGAATGTTCCTTGCTCTCTCAAATTTTCAAAAGTTCAAATTTTTTCAAATGGACGTGAAATCAACCTTTCTGAATGGGGACTTAGAAGAAGAAGTGTACATTGAGCAACCAGATGGTTTCATCCTTGGGAATGATCCAAAACTTGTATGCAGACTAAAAAAGGCTCTCTATGGTCTTAAACAGGCTCCAAGGGCTTGGTACTATCGGTTGGACAGGTATCTTGATTAACAAGGTTTTTCAAAAGGCTCAGCAGATAGTAATCTTTATATAAAAATTGAAAATGACAAATTGCTAATACTTGTTGTGTATGTAGATGATATTATCTTTGGCAGCAATGTAGAAGCTATGAGTCAAAGATTTTCCTTGGTGATGCAGAAAGAATTCAAAATGTCTTTGATTGATGAACTGACTTGCTTTCTTCGATTACAAATCCAACAAAATGAAGGCGAGATCTTCTTGTCTCAAACCAAGTATCTCAAACATATTTTGAAGAAATATGGCATGGAAGATGCAAAACCAGTATGTACACCCATGGTAACAGGATGTAACCTCAGTGCAAATGATGAATCAACAGCAGTGAATCAACCAACCTACAGATCTATGATTGGAAGTCTACTTTATTTGATAGGTACCCAACTAGACATCATGCATGCAGTAGGAATAGTTGGTAGATTTCAGGCAAATCCAAAGGAGACTCATCTTCAGGCAGTAAAGAGAATTTTCAAATATCCTCAAGGGACACAAAATTATGGCTTATGGTATCCTAGAGATACAGATCTCACACTTCATGCTTATACAGATGCAGATTGGGCCGGAAGCGTGGATGACAGGAAGAGCACAAGTGGTGGTGCGTTCTTTATGGGTTCCAGATTAGTATCTTGGTTCAGCAAGAAACAGAGTTCGATTGCCTTATCTACAGCTGAAGTGGAATATGTTGCTGCTGCATCTTGCTGCACTCAACTCCTTTGGATGGTGCAGACCTTGCAGGATTTTCAAATCACTTGTACACCACCTATCTCTATCTTATGCGATAGCACAAGTGCAATCAGCATCTGAAAGAATCCTGTCATGCATTCAAAAACCAAGCACATACCAATCAAGTATCGTTTTCTCCAGGAACAAGTGCTTGAACAAAAGGTCAGGTTGAAGTATGTTCCTTCTAAGGAACAAGTTGCTGGTATTATCACCAAACCATTGCCCAGGGAGACTTTTGAATACCTCGGGAAAAAGTTGGGGGTTGTTGATGCATCATATTATTGTTGAGACTCTTCTGATTGTTGGTTGTACGCATGATTCATCTGGGGTATATGCGTACATGTGCTGGGTTGTGGCACAAGTTCAGGGGGAGCATATAATGCATTGTTGGCATTATGGAGGATGTACAAAAGGAGATCATGGGAGCTGGTCTGAATATAGCTGCAATATGTCTCTATCTCTTTCTTGGTTATTAATGGTGTCTCGTGGATTATGGTTCTTCTTTGCAGATATGGTTCATATTTAGGGGGAGCATGTTCTTAGGGGGAGCATAACGCTTTGCCCTTGATGTCAAAGGGGGAGAATGTCACTGAATTTTTTGAGGTTGCCAACAAGTCCAAAGGGGGAGATTGTTGGCATCATGTTTCTGGTATGGTTATATGTTACAAATGTTGTACTTGATGGCAACACCCATGGAATGGCTCTCAATATGATGAGAATTAAGAAGTACGCAGGAGAACACTTCAGAAGATGCGTACCCGCAGGTACGCCGTGCAGGGACCGCATCCAGACACGCAGGTTACCCATTCATGAGGTGCGTACCCCCAGTGCACACACTTCAAGGTAGTAAAGTGCGCACACGTGGGGTTCCTTATGTTTAACCCTTGGTATTTTACCCATTCATGAGGTGCGTACCCTGAGTGCACACACTTCAAGGCAGTAAAGTGTGCACACGTTGGGTTCCTTATGTTTAACCCTTGGTATTTAGCCGACGGTGTTGTGTTATTATGGTTTTGGCCCGTGTTATTGTTTTATATTATTATTATTATTGAGCCCTGTGATCCATGATTTGAGGAAGAGCTTGCCTATATAAAGCAAAGGAGATCATTTGGCTTAGGTATGCTTTTAGGTTGAATATCTTAAGATCTGAAATATCAGGTTATTGTTTCAAAAGCTCGATCTATATGAAAGTGAAGTGGAAAGCGAATCTGTGAAGCGTGATCTCTCGAGCACTGCAGCTGCGGAAGTGCGGAGGCGCCATAGAAGGCGCAGTGCGGAGATGCCACTGAGGCGCCACAGAAGGTGGAGTGCCGAGACGCCACAGAGGTACCACAGAAGGCGCAGTGTGGAGGCGCCACAGAAGGCGCAGTGCAGAGACGCCACAGGGGCGCCACAGAAGGCACAGTGCAGAGACGCCACAGAGGCGCCATAGAAAGCGCAGTGCGGAGGCGCCACAGAAGGCGCAGTGCGAAGGCGCCACGGAAGGCGTAGTGCAGAGACGCCATAGAGGCGCCACAGAAGGCGCAGTGTGGAGACGCCACAGAGGCGCCACAGAAGGCGCAGTGCGGAGATGCCACAGAGGTGCCACAGAAGGCACAGTGCGGAGACGCCATA